>JAAIIK010000162.1:978751-1025356 GCA_014706435.1 Silurus glanis
TAGTGTCCAATTTAATTAACCAAACAAATTCAAAAATATGTGCTAACTTGAAATTTTCCTTAGGTGTTGCTCATAACAGCAAGCAAAGTTGAAATATAGCTAAATGAAGAAGAAATTCTTTTGATATTGCAAACAATAAATAAATAAATATAAAAACTTTGGTGGGACATGTTTGGGCTCCAGACATCTGAGAATTGTAATCACAGACTACCAGTATCAAATAGAAACACTTTCTTGCTGTGGGCGAAATAAGAGTCCCTGCCTACAAAGTAGTACGTCAAAAATATACAGTCCCTGACAAAAGTCTTGTCGCTTATTTATTTTGTAGAAACACCTGCTATTAACCTGACTTTTAATTAATCAATTGGTGTAAGAAATAACTCATATGAAAAGCTAAAACCCTCCCAAATGATGTTTAATGCACTGAAATAAATTAGTTTCACTGTAAAAAGATTTATCATTTAATCAAGACAGAAAGGTCAAATTTTGGCAAGACAAAAGTTTTGTCACCTATACAGAAATTGAACAAATTTACTGCAAATACAAAAATATGTCAGCAAATTAAGTAGTGGTGCTGTGAGATTAATATCTTGTATGACTTCCATGAGCTTGAAGGACTGCATCCATGCGGTTTGGCAAGGATTCATACAATTTATTGATGAAGTCATCAGGAATAGCAAAGAAAGCAATCTTGCATGCCTCCCAGAGTTCATCAATATTCTTTGGTTTCGTCTTCCATGCTTCCTCTTTCATCCTTCCCCACATATGCTCAATGATGTTCATGTCTGGTGACTGGGCTGGCCAATCCTGGAGCATCTTGATCATCTTCGCCTTGAGGAACTTTGATGTGGAGATGGAAGTATGCGATGGAGCACCATCCTGCTGCAGAATTTGGCCTCTTTTATGTTTGGGAATATAAGAGGTAGCTAAGATTTCTTGGTATTTTAGACTATTGATGTTGCCTTCCACCCTGCAGATCTCTCGCACACCCCCATACTGGATGTAACCCCAGACCATGATTTTTCCACCACCAAACCTCTCTGTTTTCTGGGTGAATCTTGGATCCATGCGGGCTCCAGTAGGTCTCCTGCAATATTTGCGGCAACTGTGGTGTAATTCAACAGAAGATTCATCTGAAAAATCCACCTTCTGCCACTTTTCCAGCGTCCATCCTTTTAGCAGGCTGTGGGCCTTGGCAAATGCCACACGGTTTTTCAATTGTCTTTTGTTTAGTGCTGGCTTCTGGGCACTGATTCGACCATGGAGGCCATTTCGAGACAGAATCCGACAAACTGTTATGGTTGACACAGGGACTTCAGGTGACCAGGTCTCATGGAGCTCTGCTGCAGTGGAAAATGGACTGGCCTTGGATTTTCGAGCCAACAAACGGTCCTCTTGAGCAGTTGTCTTGCGGGGTCTGCCTGACCTGGGCTTGTCAAAAACGTCTCCAGTCTCTTTAAATCTTTTTTTTTATCCTCTATACTTGACGCTGAGACACATTGAAGGTGTCTGCCACATCAGCAGTGGATCTGGTCTTCAGCCTCTTGATAATCAAAACTTGAGTCTCAGGGTGAATCTTAGGCATGTTTGCAGGGGTCTAGTTGCAGTTGATGTGACGGTCTAATGTACTGGGGTTCTTTTTATACACACCTGAGACCTAATTGATCCATTATTAGTCACAGGTGAAGCTCATATGACAAGGCGACAAGACTTATTTCTTTGCAAAAACTGACTCAATGGGCTTTACCAAGCTGTGAATATTAGAATACTTTTTGACAGTTTCGTTTTGCACTGAAACATTATTACAAAAGCTGTTGGGATTAAAATGAGCCATTTCTTGTAAAAAATTCTTGATTAGAAATATATTTCAGCGGCACTTTAGGTCAATTTGTACACAAGCGACAAGACTTTTGTCAGGGACTGTACATTGCTGTCAGTTTTCTGTTCCCTTTTAACAAGCAGTATAGAAGACACTATAATTGTGCAGTATTGCTGGTTTTGTCATTCTGACCATAGCACAATGTTTAGACCGCACATTAAATTGGCATACTTTATTTTTTATTCAATATTGATGTGCAGAACCCAGAAAGTCCCCATCAATGGGCTAAGGGGGACCTTTTAAACATCAAGGTCATCATCTGGGTCTTCGTCATCTATATCATCATTGGAATCGGGTTCATACATAATGCGCCCAGAACCCCGGCCTGGCCTCAGTAGAGAAGACTTTCTGTTTAAAGAAGCAAAAAGCAGAAAGAGCACTGATTATATTAACATAATGACATACCATACACATCAACAATACTAAAGAACTGGTTTTATATACCAGTAAAATAATGAGTTACGTAGAAATAGTGGTATTAGTTTTTACATTTAAGATGACTTTAGAATATCACCATAGCAAGAGTTTAAAACTATCACTAATTAGCTTACTTTTCTTCACTGAAGACAAAGGGTAGAGCAACCTTTTCCTTTTCTGCTCTTTCAACCTCAGATAAACAAAGATTAAAGGTCAAATTTGATGTTGGATCCATCTGAAAGAGAAAAGAGACAGAAGACACATTGCAAAACATGTTCGCATCCAGGACTGGGTGGACATGCACTAAATGGACAAAATTTATGCTGACACCTGCCCATTATACCCATGTTTGTTGTTTTCCCCAAATTTCTGCCACACAGCTGGGACCATCCGTCTCAGCAGGACAATATCTATGTGCACAAAATACAGTCCACAGAGACACAGCTTGCTAGAGTTGTTGTGGTAGAATTCAAGTTTATTGTGAACCAGGTTTTCTCACTAATGCCCTTGTGACTGAATCCTTAATGTTTAGCAATCAGGCTGTAATGGTCAGGTGTCCAGAAACCTTTGACCACAGTGTACATACATAAAGAAATATGCTTTAGAAACAAACAAGAAGATTTCACCTCAGACTTGGTGTCTAAATCTGCCTGAACATTTCCAGTTTGGTTTGGTTTAATCTCTGTTGATAGTTTTAAATCCTCTGTTAAACTGAAAAACTCCTCCTTAAGGAAACAAGAATGATATCATCATTTAATGGAAAAAAATTAAAATAATAAAAAATCTACAATTAATTTATGAAAAATAAAAAACAATATAATTACCTTCTGCATCACTTTTCTAGATTTTTTACGTTGTGATGTTGTGGCCACAGCATACCGTGTATTGTTAACAGGTCTAACAGAAATGACAGTGCTTGCCAAGTGGGTTAAACATTCCACAATTCCTTGCTGGTGAATATCCATGTGTAGGAGAGCAAAAAGCATCCTTACAGAGCCACCTGCTTATAAAGGAGAGAAATATTACCATTATCAATCATCAGCCTATTCAGTCTAGTTCACGTGTCAAACTCAAGGCCCGCGGGCCAGATGTGGCCCGCCATGTCATTTTATGTGGCCCGCGAGAGCTTAAAAGTTTTGAGTGTCTAAAAATAAATAGCAAAAAATAAATTAAGACATTTCCCACAATGCCTTTCGACTACGCTAGCCGCGGCAGTGTCCATGCCAACGAGTGGAATTGAGATATAAATAATGATCCCAAAATGTCCAGAAAGAGAAAAGTTGATGCAGACGGAAGACTGTTTCAAGAAAGATGGGAAGGCGAATACTTGTTTGTGCTTCAAGGAGAAAGACCGGTATGTCTTTTGTGTTACGAGGCGGTGTCGGTTGTCAAAGAGTACAATCTGCGTCGACATTTTGACACCAAACACGGAGCTAAGTACGCTAAAGCTAGCCTTCAAGAAAAGCAACAAATTGCCCAAGAATTAAAAGGCAAACTGCGGTCGCAGCAGAGTTTGTTCATGAAATCCACAGCCAAAAATGAGGCCGCGGTGAAAGCTAGCTTCATTGTGGCTGAAGAAATCGCCCACGCTTCCAAGTCTTTTTCAGAGGGAGCGTTTTTGAAGCAGTGCATGCTGAAGGTCTGTGAGCAGGTGTGTCCCGACCAGTTACAGACTTTTAAAAATGTCAGTTTATCAAGAAACACCATCGCCGACCGAGTGAAGGAACTAGCAGAAAATCTTACAACACAGCTGGCCGAGGAGACACGCAGCTACACAGCTTTTTCATTAGCTGTTCATGAAAGCACAGATAACACGGACACAGCGCAGTTATCAATTTTTATTAGAGGCGTAAAGTCGGACCTCTCTATCACTGAGGAGCTGTTGGATGTGGCTGCAATGCATGGGACCACGACGGGACAGGACATTTTTGATGCGGTGGAGAAGTCCGTAAGTAAAAATGCATTGCAGTGGGAAAACTTGGTAGGATTAACTACAGACGGTGCACGGCAATGTGTGGAGGAAAAGTGGGCTTGGTTGGACTAATGAAGGGGAAAATGCAAAAAATGAACTGTCACACGCCTCTGATAACGTATCATTGCATTATCCATCAAGAAGCTTTGTGTGGGAAGGTGCTGGGGATGGAGGACATTGTGACCACAGTCATGAAAACAGTGAACTTCATTCGGGCGCGTGGCCTGAATCACCGTCAGTTCCAGCAGTTTTTGCTGGAGATGGGCTCGGAACACGGGGATGTGCTGTACCATACAGAAGTGCGGTGGCTGAGTAGGAGCAAAGTCCTCAAGCGATTTTTTGAGCTCAGGGAAGACATTGCTCTTTTTATGCAGAGTAAAGGAAAACTCATGTCTGAACTATCAGATCCAAAGTGGATGTGTGACTTTGCTGTGTTGTGTGACATAACTGACCATCTCGCCCAGCTGAATCAGAAGCTGCAGGGACGCAAACAAGTCATCACGCAGATGTCCGACACGATCACGGCTTTCCAGCGTAAATTGGACTTATGGATGTGGCAAGTGAAACAGGACAATCTTGTCCACTTTCCTGTTTGTCAAAGCATGTCAGCCTCATTTCCCGAGACTTTTTCATGTGCTCAGTTGGCTACCAAACTGAGCTGGTTAAAGACTGAGTTTGATCGGCGCTTCTCTGACTTCAGAGCACAACAGTCTGGCTTTGACATCTTTGCCAATCCTTTCACCACCGATGTCTGCACTGCACCCCAACACCTTCAGATGGAGCTAATTGAGCTTCAAAGCGACAGTGGCCTGAGAGCAAAGTTCCAGGATGCTGCAATCCAGGACTTTTACCGTCTGCTGCCCCCTGGTTTGATGCCACAGCTTCGACTTCATGCTGCCCGTGTTCTGTCCATGTTTGGGCGCACCTATCTGTGCGAACAGTTTTTTTCCATAATGAATCTGAACAAAAACAAGCACAGATCACGCCTCACGGATGACAACCTCCATGCTGTTCTACGCATTGCCTCAGCACAGGACCTAAAACCAGACATTGACACACTGGCAACGGGAAAACGGTGTCAGACATCTGGTCAGAAAACACACAGGTAAGCATTTTTTTAAAAACTTAATTAAAATATAATAAAATGTAATTCAACCAAGAAGAAGAACAGTTAAACTGTGTGCAATTTAATGATTGTGCTTGCATTTTGTTTTGTGTTTATCATTTTCAGAACATGATCAATCGATAGTAGAGAGAGAATCCACTTGGTGTGTTCAAGGACAGGCAGCATCTCCTCATCAAAGACTAACCGAAAAACTTGACCAATATAGTTGTGAACTGAGTCAACCTTCATTTTGGTATTTTTTAGTTGATTACATATTATTTATGTGTAGCTGCTGTTGTAATTATTTAATGTTTGCAGGTCTTATGTGTGTATGCAGACAAATTGTTGTCATCAAACCATCAGTTGGATGCAAGGCTGTGTGCAGCCTTTTTTTGTAAAATGCTACATGTGTCATACATGTTCTTTGCAGCTCAGTTTTATGTTATTTTTCTTTATTCACTTGGACAGTTTGATCCTTCATTAATGGAGTTATGTGGGTTTTCATAAGCTGACAAAATTTAAAAGGATTTATGTTAGAGCAACAAGCAAACATATGTTTTCTATGCAACTGTAATTGTCACTTGAATAAGTTATAATAAATAATGAGTTATTTAACATTAAGGAGTAGTTACATTTATTTTACATTACATTTGATTACATTTAGTTACATTTATAAGTTACATCTGGCCCTTTGAGGACAGCCATTATGCTGATGTGGCCCTCGGTGAAAATGAGTTTGACACCCCTGGTCTAGTTAAAGAAAGAGATCAAATCCATGAAATACTTCATAAAATCGAACATGACAATATTACAGTGTTCTGAATATAGCCCTAGTCTTCATCTATAATATATATATATATATATATATATAAACCTCACTAACTATATTCACCATGTGTCCAGAACACCTTAATCACTTATGCAATTATTTTTTTCTTTGCACAACCATGTTGCATTGCTCATACACTGATGCAAAGCAGTTAAAAAAGTGGGACGGGGATTAAAATACTTGTGTGCTGCTGAGAAGACAAACCTTTCCTGAGCTTCTGAAGTTCTTGACAGACAGTAACCGTGTCATGATGTCTTAAAACCCAAGATAATGAGTCAATGACGAGTATAGAAGCTTTGGCGTCTTGTGTCTCCTGAAGTCGGCGTGTGATTTCTGTTGCGCTGAAATGCTTCACTGTGAACGACGACTGCTTGGTCCAGCCAAGCGGGTCGATGTGTGCATTGTGAAAGTGAAGCCTAGCAACAGATAAAATGGCTCTGATCACTGCTCATCGCTTACAGTATACAAAACAAATTCAAATAGACAATAGACTTACAAATGCAGGTGATTGCTGTCCAATTTTGCATGCAATTCATGCTCGGGTACATCAAACCCCAAAACGTGGACCGATTCCTCCCTTAAAAATGAAAGCAAAACAGAATTAATCCCAGTTTACACATGAAGCAATACTTCAACAGATTTGATAATAGATCATAAATTTTTGTATAGATATAATTCAGCAAAAACAAATACACTTAACAATTCTAATGTTTGTCTTTTTTGTAATTTGTACTTTGCATGGACGATGTGTGTTTAATCTATCTACTTTTAGTTTCTTGTTCAAGGGCATTTGGCAGGCAGGGTGGGGTGCTAGGGATAATCAAGTAAACTATTTGACATGTTCTTTCTAAATTTAATCGATTAGATGGATGCATTTCTTCAAAAATATAATATCTGACCAAGCTGAGTTCAACACATTTAAGGGGGGATTCAGTACAATCACTAGACAAAAAGAACACTGCATGCATGCATCTAGAGTATTGGATAGAAAGAAATCAGGCCCAGCTTGATTTCACACCATTCTGTGTAAAGGTGCAGAGGCAATTTGGCTCTAACGCACAGGCTGTGCAACAGTTTCTTTCTCCAAGCACTCTCACACTCAATTAACACCATTTCTCACCTCTCACACCATTCCACCTTCATTAAAATGACTCACATTCTTTGTTTAAACAGCTGCTAAAGACATTTAAAAAAAAAAATGCTGCTAAACAACATTATTATTATTTAGATAATGACTTGGATTCCACACTAACTCTGTGTACTGAATGGCAAAACACGCATTTACTGTGCCTATGAATCGTTTCTTTGGCATTTATTGTACTGTTACATTGTTTGCACAGATTTACATACATGGAATTTATGTAACAATGTTTATGTCTGCTTAGTGTAAGTTAGTTCTGTTTTGTCTCGCATCTTAGTCTTGGAAAAACATTGTTTTGTTTCGGTAAAGCCACTTGCCAAAGTGGGATTAGTCCCGCTACTACATTTTTTGTGGTCACCCAAGTAGGGTCGAGCTTTTTTTGTTCTACAAAGGGACCATAAAGGTTTGGAAATTGCACCTTTGGATCACAGGACCCTACAGTGGATAATGAGGACAGCAGAGAAGATCATCGGGGTCTCTCTTCCCTCCATCACGGACATTTACACAGCACGCTGGTGGCTTTGCGGCTGATCACGCACACTTATCACACTATTTTCACTTTCCTGCCCTCTGAGAAAAAGCAGCGCAGCGTTCAGACCTTCACATCCTGAGTGCAAAACGGTTTCTTTCTGCAAGCTATTTGACTACAAATTACAAATGGCCTGGCCTGTCTCATACAGAAACAAACTCATTAACTGTTTGCACAAATTACTGCTAAAACAATTCAGTGTTTACATGAACAGTATTTTTACTATTATATGGACATTTCATATGCACAAACAAATCATCTGTACTGGTCAGTGCTGCAATGTCTCTGTGTTTATTGTCTTACGGTGTTATATATGCAATAAATGTTGCACATGTGCCTGATAAGATTTGTGTAGTTTTGTGTTAATTTCTGTTGTCTTACGCTGTTTCGTTTCACTGTATGTGACTGACAATAAAATCTACTTGACCCATGGTGAAAGTATAATTTATGGAGTCAATGAGCTATAAGCATTGTATGTAGCATATGTATTGTGTGATACACATACTTAAGTGAATTACTGGACATTAAACATTCCTTTATTAAACCTTATATAAAAGTCATTACCTCTTTAAGGCGCTGTTTATGTAATACTTAAGCAGGCGTCGTCCAGAATAACAAGCTGTGTCTGGGAGAGAAATTGCATGCAAAAAAAAAAAAAACTTGAGGTAACTGTTCAGAGCAGAATCCAGATATAATTTTAACTATTTAACTGTTTTAAATCTGTTCTTTCTATTGTTACCTCGAATTATAATGAATTCTCCCATTTCCGGTCCCTGGAACACCTCTGACAGCATGATGAATGGTACAGTGCGAAAAATAATATGCTCCAGTAATGTAATGTGATGTGAATTACAATTCCTACCTACATAAATGAACCTTTTGGTTGTATTTGATTCAAAGACAATCAGCAAAGTGTTGCTCGTTTTCTTCGTTTACACTCCGGACTCATAACAGTTTCACTGTAGTGTCTATAGCGCCCCTAGTGTGCGGGAGTTTACGGTGTCGTTTAGGCCCTTAAATGGGAGACTACACGAGAGACAACATGGCTCCACGTTTCTTTTTTTTTTTTTTTTTCTTTTTTTTTTTCTTAAGCAACAAAAAGTATCAATACACACAAACAAGCTTTCACTGCATAATTTAAACTCCACGTTATGGGAACATTCCTAGAACATTTGTTTGTATTTACAAAAACAAACGTCATATTATGAGACCATGAAACATTTCAGGAATGTTCCTAGAAGGTTAGTTACACAACACTAGCAAGGTTTCCTGTCAGTTGTTGTACATCTATGATATTACAATTATTTGCTTTAATGTTTTCAGAATATTTTTGGAACAGCACTGAATTTTTACCAAAAAAAGAACAATGTCTGAAGATGAAGAATTGGTTCCATTTTTATTTAATTAAGTCAAAAACATTTACAGCGATACCAGAGGTTTGAGAAAGAAACTAGAGTTGCATATTAAAATTAGCAACAAAAAATAAATAAAACAGTGACAAAGTTGGATAGTCTTAAGGGCTTTGCAGTTGCTGGGGGTAGTAACAGTGTCACGGTAGGATTTAAGTCCCCAATAAAAAAGAGGGCTTATTGTTTTTGCTTAATGCTTTTTGTATGACAAAGAGAAATTCTGTGATGAAAATATACATGTAAAATGGTTTCTCAAAAATTACCAAGCTGCAACAAATGCAAACATTATAGCAATATTTTGTGTCTGCTGGACAAGACAAGGCCAGATAAGATTCAATAAGATACGAAAGATACGAAGTGAAATACGAAATACAATAAAATTAAAGGGGTAAAACAAAATTGTAAAAAATCATGGTAATATCTAGTTTTTTTTTTTTTTATTTGACTGGATAAGCTTTGTTCTAAGATTGCTGATATCTGGTGCTAATATTTAGTATAAGTCAGTCCACTTCTCTTTATTTTTTTTGCTAAATAATATTTATATTCTTCAAAAGTCCATTACACTAAAATTTGTTACTGTAGACCCTTAAGTCAGTCTGTGTGTTACAACACACAACACTCTGCGAATAAAAAAAATAATGAACAAAATAGTTGTCCATACTGCATCTAAAATGGCATATTATTTTCTTAAATATACAGTACTGTTGGATAAAAGTAATATTACATCACCACCCATACTGTTGCACTGACGAATCACAGACGTGTCGATTTACAGTATCGCAGCGCTTGTGCAATAGTACTCATTAGAAATTGTACATAAAGATCATTACAATTGTTTATAATGTTCTATATTTATTTATTCTTATTCTTGTATACGGATATTGTTATAATGACATCCTGTGCTGATCCTGTGCATCTGTTGCAAAGTTACAAATACTTTCTTCATAAATGTAAAAAAAAAAAAAATCTTCGAACAGAAAAAAATTGGCATCGACTATTTTTACACGTTGTTTATTATTAGTTTTATTATTTATACTACATGTACAAATCCCTGTGTATGAGCGTTTACTATAGAACGCGCATTTATATTTGGCCCATCGTTCACATTTCAGCCGGAACTACTGTCCGAGGCGCGCAGTTACACAAACGCAACGCATCACCTCCTGACCAATCAGATTCGAGCATTCAATCGCGCTTACCCTATTATAGGTTTGCCTTCATATCAGTTCTCATAGATATTAGGCGCGGGTTGCTTTTTATATTTTCCAGTCCTGATCTATTTATTCTGTAACACTATGATTTGCAAAATATTAACCTCTGCGTTCACCGATTTTAGTACGAAACTACATTTCCCATAAGGCCATAGTGAGTGAAGAGTTGTGCGACGGCCGGGATCTGCCGCAAGGGGCTTTACTCAGTTGACATCGAGCGCTTTGGGAGGCGCAGCGGCGGATATACGCACACGGAGTTAGAAGTTTTTCCACTTCTAATGAGAAAGAAAAGGAGCAAATATTTGGTGTCTGGATCATCGGGATAGATCGGGGATCGGGAGAGGAAACACGCCGACACGAAGTCGTGCCTCGGACTGCAGGATGCCCTCTGTCCCTCTCGGGGCTTCAGCGTATTTATGCAACGCCATGAGACGGGGAAATGTTCAGGCTAGCTCACCATCGAGCAGATCGAAGTCGATTTGAGACCAAATAAGCCCATCGAGACATTTCTGAAATAGGAAAACAAAGAAAAGTTTTATATTTACTTCGTTTGGAGGAAGAAAATCGAGCGTTTTGTGGTTTGGGGGGGAAAAAGTGCGTTCGCTTTTCTCGGGCTCGCACACAGCCGGTGAATCAACGCTGCTCAGAGCCACCGAAGTTGAGCGGACATCACCGCTGAGGTGACAATGCTCGAAATAATGTCTGAGCACCAAGGTAGGGGAAAGATCTCACACGTTCTTCGTTTCTAATAGAAATCACGACTCCTATAAACTCTCACGGCTGCTCTATTTGTCGTCATTCGCGTTAGCCGGTTATTATTAGCCACGTCGTGGTAGCAGGCTACCTCAACCTCGAGCTAGACACCGAGTCGGGTGTCTCTTTACACAAAAATACGGCTCTTAATTGTGTTTTATGTGGATTTTTTTAGGTCAAAATCTGCGACTATTTGATTCTCTGGATTCGCGACAGTTGGTTCCATCCCTCGTTAGCTTCCTATATATTTGGAGTAGCAGGCTGGGTCGGTGTTAGCCCTGGTCTGTAGAGACCGAGATCTCGACACAACCCAACCGAGCAGCGAGGAAAGTTGATCGAGTTCAACAAATCGTGGTTTTCTGTCGTTTTTTTAGTTGTTTTGAGCAAAAAAAAAACAAAAAAAAAACGATGTTCTCACTGACCCCAGATTCGCTTGTATACGCGGTGTTCATGGAGCTTAGCCGGAGCCGGAGCTAGCAGCCCAACGGTCCCTCCTCCTCTTCCTCGTCTTCATCGACGTCTCCAGATTAATCAAAGACCCTCTTTTCAATTTATTTGTTTTATTTTACTTCAGTTTCATCGAGTACATCAGTAGTGAGGACATTCCCTGGTATCTCACCGGTGTATAGAGTGACCGTGTAGCCCAGGCTAACGCGCCGGAGTAAAGGGAGTTAGCCAGCTAGCCCGCTAGCGCTTATTGTCAAGCTCTATGGTTCTAGCTGGAGAAATTGAAGCTGATTTCGTTTTCTGGTTGGAAATAAAACAGATGAGATCGAACCCTGCGGGTTTATTGAGCTGCAGGACCGGTTTTGGAAAGACGTGGTCGTTATGTCGAGTCTGTTCAGGAGATCAGACTCTCGCCATGTGTTATACAGCGATACCGTCCTTTTTGTCCCACACTGCGTGTCCACCACACACAGGGACATGTCGTTCAGGTGAAAATGTCCCGCTCGGATTCTGAGATGTAGACGAAACCGAGGGTCATGTGGACTTGAGGCGGACTGACCGCGTCTGTGTTTTGTTAGCATGTCCTGCTTTAGCTGCCCTGCTAACGCCACAGCGCACGCGCCCTGCCCGGATTTATTAAAAAAACAAGTGTATAATAATAACAATATCAAAACAACACGAAATGACGCAGACGTACTCGCATGTTTATTTATGACTGGGTTTTTATTTCCCTCGCATTTTTTTGTTTTTTTGCTCCTAGTTGACGTTGTGTCTTTTCTTTTTTGTGTTACAGATTCATTACTGAAACGCAAAGCGGAGCCTCTGGTAAGCAGCACAACCCTGACATCCTTGAACCTCTTCGTGTTGTTGTGTTTATCTGTAAGTTTCAGTGTATTTCAACCCGAACAAATGTCATTTTCAGCCACCAGAGAGACGAAAGAGGACTGTGGAAGACTTCAACAAGTTCTGTAGCTTTGTCTTGGCGTACGCTGGTTATATCCCGTCTCCTAAAGAGGTGAGTGTTTGTGTACTTGTGCAGGTGAGACCTGGTCAGGGGTAAAAGCCCCCAGCTTCAGTTTCACACCTGAGATACCCAAACTAGGGCCTGTGGGATAGAGATGGACTGTAGTGACCTTAGATTTGGTTCACCATGCCATACATGAGAAGAGGAAAAAGGGGGAAAATGGCATATGAGAGAACTTTAGAAGAATAAGATCCAGTTTCATGTTTCTCATTAGAATAGCGGTCTTAGGCGTTAACATGTATTGTATGATACATTTGCATGATACATTTGTTTTTCATTGTACTGTAAGTTTCACCATTAGTTCATTATACAGTGAAGTTTTCTTTAATTTTAAATATTATGAAAAGTGTGCAACATTTGAGAAAGAAAATAAATCAAGATTAATTTTTGGCTCTTCGTAAGGAAAACGTTTGGTATAGAGTTTCTTCGCCGTGTGCGAGATCACACTGTGTTGAACAATGAATTTGTAATGTAACTTCCTATTACGACTTTCACAGTGGTCAGAATACCAGAATGTAACAGTATAACATAAACACGTATAAAACAGAAACACCAAGTACAGCTGAACAACTGCCATGCAGATGAGAAGGACTTGCAACAAACCTGCTATGTTGATGCATAATAAATACCCCAAGAATAATTGTGAACACTGGCAGGGATAAAAATAATAATAATAATAATTGAGTAAAAAAGAAAGAAACTCTCAAATTGAGAGAGGGTTTGGAAAACATTGAATCATTCTTGGGCACCTGTAACTTGCATGAGATTACAGTAAATTGCAGACATTAAACGTTGTGTACTGCTAGATTTTAACGCACTCTCGTAGGCATCTTTGTTCAGGTTTTATAATGGGTAGTTGTTTAAGTCACAAGAATTTTTCCCCTTAGAATGAGCTCATTCTCTTACCTTTTTGTGACTTTTACTAGGTGTTTACATTTGCATCTGTGTAGCACTTCTTGTCTTGTGTTGCCTCTGTAGGAAAGACCATGGTCTCCAGCGTCCTCCAGTTCACCACACAGCTCTGGCACCTCAGGTGATGGTGGAGTGGGAGGTGGTGCCAGTTCGAACATGTCTCCGAGCTGGGGCGATGGCAGCTCGGATCTACACACCATTCACACTTTTGTGCAAAAAGCCCGCGCCAACAAAAGTGTCAAGACCATGCAGCGCCTACCTTCCGACAGCACCCTGTTGGACAAAATGAGGTTAAAGGACTCTCTGTACAAGGGCCAAGCAAGCAGCAAAGCGGAGCGCAAGAAAGACAAAAAGCTGAAGCGCCTCTCTCTTGGCTCGGGGGCAGGAGACAGCAGCAGTAGCAGCGGAGAAAAACGTGCCCGAATCAAGCGCAGCAAAAACTCCAAGCAACCCAAAAGCCTTAAGAAGCTTAAGAACTCTGCACTCAGCGAGACGGACTCTGAGACCGGACTCGGCCACGGAGAGGAGCACGCAGATCAGCCGGGAGAACTGCAGTCCCAGAGACCCAGCCTAGTGAAGTCGGAGCGCGACGAAGCAAGCAGAGATGCTGAAATGAGTTCCAGCGAAGGCGAAACGTGGATTGCAGATGAGGATATTATGGTGGAATCAGGCGAGTGCTTTTATTTTAGAATGTTGAAAATGAAAAAAGTCAGATCAAATTCATCTTTAGAATTCTTGCTACTTATAAACTTGATAGTCATTAGAAATTCTTACAGCTGGATATAAATAATTTATTGTGCTGAGTGCAAGTGCACAACATGAGCGAAGCAATAATGTTGCGCTCTATATGTTCAAATTGTGAGCTATTTGGGATCCACCCAAACACATAACCTCTGGGAAGACTGTCATGTGACCATGTAACCATCTGCAATATTTTGGAACAAGCTTGCTTGGTTTTGTAATCAACAGAAGTATAATTCATTTAAGCCACAGCTGTTCTAACCCTTTAAAAAAGCAGGTTACCTGAAACGTAATGAATGAGGTAAAATAATTGCACATCACCCCGAGAGCGCTTGTTTATGCGTTTTGGTTAATTACTATAATTATTATATAATCAAAGGCTATGTATTACAATTTCTAAAGCAACTCCTTTAATTTAAATTAGCAAACACATTTTTATTGGCTTTCTGTGAAAAATGTACAGATGTTTATTTCCACTATTACTTTACAATATTAGTGCGTTATTGCCACCTAGAGGATTTGTTCTGTATTGCAGTAATGAACATCTTTAACATTGTTGGTAATTCAAATCCTCCTGTGGAAACACCAGACAAATATTTGAGTCTTGAAAAATGACTTTAGTCTAGCCTTACAGATATCATTGTGCTCATAAAAGGAGAAAGTTTTTTTTTTTCTTGAGGAATTTGGTCATCTTTTCTTTGTTTGCATTGGAATTTTTCTACGCTTTGGTAAGGCTCTGCAGGTTTTCGCAATCTGTAGACCTGTTAATGCTTTGCTCTTCATTGATAGCCAGTTTCTCCTTGCAACGTGTCTAATCTCAAACCATTCTGTGCTTTGCAGCCGTAAAGAACCAGTTCTCAGTTGACAAAATTAAGTTTGGCATCAAATTCCTGTTGCTCTGGAACCAAGAACTGGTGACATCAGTAGTGTTGATGTGGTGTCAATAGCAGCAAAGTAGCTTTTATCGTCACTTAAAAATAATAATACATTTAAAATAGTACATGAACATTCCATCAAGATTTAGTCAAATGTTTTCAGAATACAGAGTAAATGATAAAGAATAGCATTCAGGTGCCACAGTGGTGCATCCATACACAAAGATAAAGTTCATACAAACATGTGAATAGATCAAACCTACAAGACAGGAATGGGTGAGAGATGAAGGGTATTAAACAAGTCTGATTTCATGTAGATTAATTGGTGTAAATTGTGACATGGTATAAGAGTAAGAAAGACTAAAAATGAGAAGATAGTTTCTTAAAGTTTGGATGGTAGAATATATTGTAAATTTCCCAATATGTAATCAATAGTAATTTTTTTTCTTTCACTTGAAACCTGCTCTGTGGTTTGCCAGGTGCTATTGCTAAGCTCAACAGACCTTCTTGCTAGTAAAGATCTGTTTTACTGACACTCAGACTTTTCATATTGGGAAACCAGCAGCATGTCCAAATGTCATAGCTAGAGTCAACTCTAACACGTGAACTACTGACGCACATCTAACAAGGACTAACATTTTTCAGTCATCTTGTGTGCCTATTAATTACTGTACTGTACCGACAATACAGCTTCTTCTAGCTATAGTTTTAACGCTTTCTTTCCATTTTCCCCCCTGCAGGCGACGACTCGTGGGATCTGATCACTTGCTACTGTGGGAAGCCGTTCGCCGGACGGCCCATGATCGAGTGCAATCAGTGCAGCATATGGGTGCATCTGTCCTGCGCCAAAATCAAGAAATCCAACGTCCCAGACATATTCTACTGTCACAAATGCAGGGACGCGAGGCGATCGGGCAATAAAAAAGAGAGTTAGAGAAGATGCCGGATTCAGCAGAAGCTCATTGTTTCCGTCCTCCACTTAAAGTATGAGACAAAAACACTGTTTTTGACCTGGGATGGTCTTTTTGAGTCGTCGTCCCCCCCTTCCCCCTCCTCGCGCATCAGTTCTTTACAGAATTTTGACAATCATATACACGGCTAATAACACAAGGGAAATTTCTTCATGTTTGTAGACAAACAAACGTGACTCTTACTGAGTGTGATCTGTGTGCCAGTTCAGTCTGATCATCAGGGAGTGTTTAGTGCTGGCTTTATAGAAGAGCTAAAAGATGGTGATGATTTTGATGTATTGTGGTGTAAAAGCCTTTCAGGAAACAGATCCTTAGAATCTAAAGTTTGTCTGTTTGCCTGAAGAAGCGGTCAGTGTATAGGTTGTAATTTCTGTTGCTTGTTTTCTCACACATTTCAGTTTTGCTCTCAAATACATGATACTTGATATTAACAGATATGCTTTATTAAATGATTAGCTCTTCTACTAATTTTTTAATCTCAGTGCATGTCAGCGCCTTTGCAGTCCTGTCACTAACTAGCACTTAACTATCAACTCCAGATCGTTCTGTTGCGGGGAACATCCTATGTTGGACTTGAAATTGGAACTTTCATATTGGAACATTTCCATGGGTTGCACTGCTGGCCTCTTACCAAGCGTAAGGTCCAAAATTGTGCATCAACTAATTTCGTTTAATTTGAAGGAAGATTTCTGAGATGAATGAATGATGTTTAAGAGCTTTGCAACTGCCACCTGAGTGTTGAGAATCACTTTACACTCCCAATTTACAATTTAGTTGTAATTATTATAATTTTTTTTTAGAGCTTAATTTGGGTTTTAATCTCTTGTATAAGATCTGGTTAAGGTCACATACACCCTGAGAGTTAGTGGTTGTGGAGCTGGTTCAGTTCAGAGAGTAGATCTTCTTGTGTACAGAAAAGAGTTTATGTTGGCATATTTTGTTTCTAATGTCTCTCTCTCTCTTTTTTTTTTTTCTTTTTTTTTTTTTTTTCTTTTCTCCTGTGAGGGGTTTAATGACATTTCAGAACATAGACCCCTCTTCTATTTTACTCTGTAAATACCATATCCTTCCAGAACTGTACATATGAAAACAAAGAGGAAAAGCCAAGCAAATGTTATATTTTTGGCATCTGATGTTTTCTTTAACTGTACCTTAAGAAATAAAGCCTTTTCTTTATTGGGTATCCTATCCAAAGTTTTTTATTATTATTATTATTATTATTATTATTTAAAAAAAGATAACACAAGCAAACATTTTCTGTTAATGATAAAATGCATGTTTTTTGTTAGTTTATTTTATTGAGGCACACAAGTACAGTGTCTGTCAGTTTGCATACCATTACAGGGTGACATTAAATAGCAATAAATAGATTACAAAAGAAATGCACTTGTTAAATATACATTTTTAAACACACATTAAGCCTAATCCTAGATTGAAGTGTTTTTATTAGTAATCTCATGTAGCTGTTATTTACAAGACTAGGCTTAATCTGTCCCTTTACAACCAGCCTGCATGTTAGATAAATCCTGTGGTAGTGCTGTGGGATTAGTCTCGTTGCTCCTCTGGTTCATCCTGAAGGGAAAAAAACAATATAGTTCTAAAAGTCTCTTCTCACAAATGTAGATACAAACTAAAGAATTTAATAAAATGTAAAAGCATGTGGGGTTTACATCCGAATGCTCACCTTTCTGCTCTTTCTGCCTGGTAAGTGTAAGCTGCCAATGCGGTCCAAGGGAACAGTCACTCTCACCCTACAGGAAGGAAAGCAAAATGAATGAAATTGAGTGTGGACTTTGGGTTCATTCAGCTGTTGACCTGTACAACTAACAATCCATTATGACCCGACATTGTTTTTAGAAACTCCAGAGTAACAGTGTGAAGCCTTTGTTTTGTTCACTGCTTTCCTCACCTCTTGTCTTTGTTCCTGCGATGTTGTGTGCTGGTGTGAGGTGTTGAAATGCGTTCTGCAGGGAGAGGGAAAGCAACCGAGGATCGAACTGGGTTAGGCTCCCAGTCACGGGTCATTTCCCCGCCGTTATCGGGAAAGATCTCTACCAGATCAGAGAGCTCCGACAGGTGAGAAGAGAGATCCCGAGCCAACCTGTGGCTGCTCTATAGAGGAAAAATGGTGATAGTAAGGGTAGTGTGTTTGATTAATTGCTTGCAACTGTTCATTAGTGTTGAAAACTTTATGATTTGATTAATAATGAGAAAATGTTGTTTTTTATTATTTTTTTTTTTTATTTTTTTTTATATATAAATCTACATGAAAGCTGATGTTCTGTTGAACTTACTCTGCTCAGCTGTAGCCTGTCTGGTAGCAGGAAGGAATAAACCTCATCCATTAAAAAGCACAGAGCCAAGATGGGCAGAAAACGTTTGTGCAACATCTGAAACGAACCCCACAAAATATCAAACATTTAATCTTTGTTGTGTGAAACAATATTGACATTTTATAATCTATTCTTACAAAGTGCAAAAATGTTCAGACTGACCAAAATCGAATAGCACGAAAAGTACAAACATAGAAATATATTGCGTTTTTATGCCCATAAAGGGCATTTTAAAGTGCTAAATTGTTCAGAAAGAGAAATGAAATGATTTCCCGCTTTACCTTTACAATAGATGTTCAGGAACTGGTACTCAGCAGGAAAGTTGCTTCTTGGTCTCAGTGATGCTGTTTCTCTGTAGGGTTGCAGTGAGCATTGAGGTATTTGTAGACATGAAGATGGGGTGGGTTTATATGTGCAGAGGATGCCTGGATGATTATGTTCAGGGCGTGTGTGTGTGTGTGTGTGTGTGTGTGTGTGTGTGTGTGTGTGTGTGTATGTGTGAGGTGAATTCACTCACCCGCCCATCAGTTCAAGCAGAATGAACCCAAATGAGAATGTGCTAGTAAACAACGACCTTGAGGACAGCAATTTTGTTTCAGAACAATTTAAATTGGGGCACAGTGCCAAGATCCTGAAAATCACGTTATATAAACATTGACTGTCAGCTATAGTCAACTCTAGAATTAAATATAAATAATTCAAAAATTAAGCAAAAGTTATCTTTTAGATTACACATATGGAGACATCACGTAGTTTTAGTTGAACTAATATTACATTATTTACTGTCAATTAATCTGCATCTTAAAAATGTAAATTTATAGCCATGTTCCTTCTCCATGTTCTTTTTCTATTCAGAGATTGAGATAGCAGTTAAAACACTCATTTGTGTTACTGCAGCCATTTCTGTGCCAATTAGGATATAGAATTGGAATAATAACTCTATGTTGATACAGTTTAGCCTAAATCTCCTGGCAGAAACAACCAGGTTTTGACCCAAAATATCCTGGTTATTAGCAGAATCTTGATGCCAACTTTCGACAAGTAGCACCAAAAAGCAGCCCCAAAGCATCAGTGGTCCACCACCATTTCTCATACTAGATATTAAATATTTTATTTGTATGCACTCCCCCTTTTTGCCTTAAAATAAAAATTAAAAAAAATAAAAAATCTTGTCTATTTTTAAACAGACACGAATTTTTTTTTTACTTTTTTAAGAGGGACATAAAAGGAGTGCATACAAAGAAAAGTCTTTGATTCTTATTATAGCTTCAATCATGCTTGGTGAGGATCCGGTGTAGGACGTTTTTTGGGTTGCTTTAAGGAAGTGCAACCCTTCCTAAATGACTTTCTGTTATGAATGTGGCGCCTAATAGTTTATTTTTAAACTTTGCGACACCAAGAATCAACTAATTTCTTCAAAACTAAATTTTTTTTCTAAATGAAAACTGAATAAGAGATCAGGATGTGCATGGAGTTCTGGCAAAACTTTTACAATATAGTTTTATTAATGGCCATTTATAAGTGTATTTTAATATACAAAATCTGCGTTGTGTCTTAAAGCTTTTTCTTAAAATGATGGATAACAAAGATATCTTTAGATATTTCTAATACCAGCAACACAAAAATTGACAGAAAACATTTTCCATGTTTAAGAAAAATCTGCAATTTTAAAACCTAAAAGAAACAAAAAAAAACCATAACATATTCTGTAATATATGTAGGTTCAAGTAGAGTAAGTAGTAAAACTTGACTCATAAAATATATCTTTTATACAAATTTTCTTCTGTACATGTCAGTTTTATACATTATATCTATATAATTGTAATTACTTTATTATTCTAATAATTACATTCCCCAATCCCCTATTAACTTGAAGGATGGAGATAATTCTGAACTGTAAATCTGCACATTACTTGCAAAATTATTGTATATCTAATGCGTTCTGTTTTAATAATAATACAGAAAAAAATCTAAATTGCAGCATGCACAAAAAATATTGTCATTGTTGTTTTGGTTCATTCATTTGGAAGATGGTTAAAAAAATGCTTCAATGGATGAATCAATTGACTTTAAAAAAGTATTCATTTTTTATATAAAAAACAAACTTCCAATATTTGGGACCATTTGGAAAGTGTTTTTATGACTTTTTATAAAGTCTTGATAACTTTTATATGTAGTGGAAGTATATAATAAATAATTAAAGAGATTTATACTGCACTTGGAGTTTTACAGTATTTGTATTTTTTTTTTCATATTGCTATTGTTGTTTTTATTTATTTGATTTTAATGAAAAATTCCAATTACTATATAGTTTTATTTGTTTCATAATATTTGTTACATAGTGTTAAGCACACCTTATGAAGAGTGTTGGGATGTGCAGTTGGATGACTCTGTGTGTGGTCAGCAAAGAGCATCTGATAATGTTGTCTTGCCAATTTCATTGCTGGATTCAATCCTTATCATCCACAAGGGATGGTAGCACTGGCAGGCGTACACACACACACGGGGGAAGAGAGAGGTCGAGACCCCTGTAGACCTCTGTTGATGGCCTACCAGCGGCTCCACACGTTTTCTCTCTTCCTCTTTTCCCTCCCTGTCCTAATTAATGCTATTTCTGGCCTGTGGGACCACCAAACACTGAGAGGTCGTTGACAGATAAAGGACGGTGTAAATAAACTCGGTGTACTACAAATGCCCATCGTGCCCGCCCAGAAGTCTGTCAACACAATCTGAGCTCAGATGCATGGCGCCGAGTACTCTAATTGGTACCGCGATCGTCCTTGCCGTCGCCCACCTCCTGGTCTCTGCCCTATAAGTACCCCGAACGATCAGCAGAGCCAAATATAGAACAGGATTTGCCAGTAGAGCATGTCTAGTCAAGACTGCATCTTCTATAGATCATATTTCATAACTGTGTCCATCGGGATTGATATGACTGATGATTTCATGTTTTGTACTGCTTATAGCATTAATGCGTGACTCAAACAATGAATATTCAGTATGTATTAGTTATACATTTTGTTTATTTGTTGGAGTTTTTGTTTAATGTATTTCTGTGATTTTTATTTATCTCATAATCTTGTAAATCTATAACATTTTATGGAGATTATAATGAGATCATGTCATGACTAAATGACTCCTATTACTTGGCACTTTAAAGGTACATTATTGTATTTTTATTTGAAAAGTAGTAATAAACCAATAGACATCACCAATAAATTAACAATTGTAAATATTTTAAATATAATGTTACACATTAAATAAAAGCATGTGTACTGAGCTGTGTTTTTCAAACCTTTAAATTTAAATTCATATTTTATTTGTCGCATACACAATTATTCACAGTACGACGTTCAGTTAAATGATCATATGATGGTGAAAATAGAATTAAAAATAGAAGCGAATTAAAATTAAATGATTGAATTCAAGTAACATAAAAATTGAATTTACTATTAACAATTTACTATAAAAATAGATTTTACGCCCTTAAAAAAAAAGGAATAGAATTTAGACTTCAAATGAAACATCTATCCTTTTCTCTTCCCTCTATTTTCCATTACATTTTGCTTTGCTTTCCATTCAGACCATCTATTACTCACTTCACTCTGTATTACTATTGCTTAGTTTGTCATAGTCATAAAGTCATACTTTATGAAATTATGTTTATCTTGTGTAGGCATCCAACTCATGTGCGAGTATATTCTGGCTCCAGCTCATGCTTCAATATTAATCTCTCTCTAGAAAAAAACCTCTCTCTTTTTACTGCGTGCATGTGTGTGTGTAACTGTGAAGTAAAATGAGTATCCTTTAAACCTGGTAATTAGTCATCAACTATTTTAATAGTTTTTTAATAAGTATAATAGTTTTAATAATAATAGTAATAATAACAGTAATAATAGTTTTTAATAAGTATAATAGAAGTATAATAAGTATAAGTATAATATAAAATAAATTAAGCATTTCACTGCATGTCGTACCCTGTATGTATGCGTATGTGACAAATAAAATTTGATTTGTATATGTTATTGATCAATATACTCAATATCAACATATTTTTTGTTTTTTAGTATTATTTAGTATGTATTGTATTAAATCTTTTTTTTATATGACTCAATAAGACTGTTGACAAAAGTGTTAAAAATATTTAATATTATTCTCCATATTCTACAAGATGTCCCGAAAGTCTCCGGGAAATAAATACTTTTTTAAGCTTTCAAAAAATGTAAGTTTGTTTTTATCAATTAAAAAAAATGGAAAGTAAATACAAGATAGCATCAATTCTTCTTGCTGTTTGTGGAACACCTGCACACAGTTTTTAAAAGAACTCAGCAGGTAGTTTGTTGCAAACATCTTCTAGAACTGACTACAGACCTTCTGTGGATGAACACTGCCTAAAATCCTCCTGTCTCTTCAGGTAATCCCAGACAGACTCAATGATGTTGAGATAAGGACTCTGTAGGGGCCAAAACTAATACTTTTAGGACTCCTTGTTCTTCTCTATACTAAAGAAATTTCTTAATGACATTGGCTGTATGTTTGGGGTCGATGTTCTGCTGCAGATAAACTTGGGGCCAATCAGACGCCTCCCTGATGGTACTGCACGATGGATAAATATCTGCCTGTATTTCTCATTTTTTGAGGACATCATTAATCCTGACCAAATTTTCGACTCTATTTGCAAAAATGCAGCCCCAAGCTTGCAGTAACTTCCACCATGCCTCACTGTTGATTGCAGACGTTCATTATTGTACTGCTCTTCAGCCCTTCGGCAAACAACTTGCCTCCTGGTACAGCCAAATATTTCAATTTTTGATTAGTTAGTGCAGAGCGCCTGCTGCCATTCTCCTGCACCCCAGTGTTTAGCATAGTTGACTCGTTTAGTCTTGTTTTCATTGTGGAGCTATGATATGACTCTGATCCTACAAAATCCCCGACTTTGAAATGCCATGATGATTTGAAAGCCAAAACTTAGTCACATAAAAGATTCATTTGATTTGTATTACTTTTCTGTTCATTTAGTATTTTGGGGTTTTTTTTGTTAATGGATAAAAATAAATTAACACTTTTATTTTTGAAAGCATTCTCACTCTGCAGCATTTTTTCACAAGTGCCTAAGACTTGACTTGACTTGACTACTTTACTTTACTTTACTTTACTTTACTTTACTTTACTTTGAAAAGTATGGATGGTATAAATGTCTGTCAGAAGTTAATTATTGTCATGAGACATATGAAATCTATATTTACAGGCAATACATTTAAACAGTACAATAAAAGTATCTCTCTTTTTTTTATTTATTAAAAATGCTTTTTTATGTCCTCCAATCAAATCAAATGTATATCCATTAGTCTCAGCATATATTTTCTCCTGCTTTTTGTAATGATTTCACTTATTACAGCAAATTAGCAATCCTGGTACTGTCCATATAATTAATGGGTAATATAGTCATATATAAATATAGCAGGGTTAACATTTCTAGCCATAGCTACTTATCTTGTTACAGGTTACATGGCAGATGTTGTATGGTTGTTACAAATGGTTACCACAATAAAATATTAGAAATAAGGCAAAATTAAGATGGAACATTTGCTTAATCTTTCTATTTAAATTGTTTCCAAGAAAATTTCATTCATTTTTAATATTGCATTTAATAAGCACATATAAAACATTATGAAAATAGGAAGTATGCTTATACTGTTAATGTTAGTCATATAAATGTCAGAATAACATTATTGGGAAGATTACTTGACCACTATATTAAAAAAGGGTTGTCTAAAAATGCAGTAGTTTCTCTGCAAGAAAATAACCCCAAGTCAAATCTATTTAATGACTCCTGATGTACAATTTATAGGAAAATCTGAACTGCTGTCTTTGTAATATGAAAATGCATGAGTAATGTTAAAAAAAATATATGTTTAATGATAATGTAGGTGTGTTGCTGTTATGAGATTCCAGCAAGTCTTTTTTGTCTGCTGGGAAAATAATTTTTTCTCTGAATGGTTTGATTAATCAGTTATGAAAAATGAATGAATCAATTTTATTTTACTAAATCGGTCATTTTATTATTATATTTAATTTCTTTCCATACCATTGCCATAAACTGTGAATGTGTGCTTACAGTTTTGGGAGTCATTTAACATATTCATTTAAAATAATAACTCAGTTTATTAACCACAAATATATTATAAGGCGTTTATTATACACCTTTTAGTAATTAGTCATATGATTTATTTGTGAATAAAGTCTGTCTCATTGTTCAAGTCTATGTTGAAAACATAATTATTTAGTCAAGCCTTTTGTCAATAGGTTTTTCTTGACGATGGTGTGCCATCCTTTATACCAAAAATTCCTAGCTCTCCCTTTTAGGTATGCTACCATAGCTTGTATTACCAGAGTCCCTACTTACACACTGATCACACTGTACAGCGTCTTTAACTTTTATTTATCAATGAGAAAACGTAACTATATTTATTTATCAGTCCTTATAACCCTTCTGTTCTCGTTTTCTCTCTTTCTCTGTGTTGAATAAATGTCCTCCTGAGCTACTAGTTACCAGTGTTCTTGTCCAGTTCCTGTCTCACAAACCACTCTGTGCAGCTGAGGATTGTTATACATGAACAGTTTCATGAAAACGATTCATTAAGTTCTCTTCTGAATCAGGTTCTGCTCAAGCTTTCTTCCTCATACCATCTCAGGGAGTTTTTCTGTCACCACTGGCTCGCTCATTAGGGAACTATTAAACTTATAGGAAACAAACGTATGGACATGAACATATACACCTCTTTAACAAGATAATATATATTTATAAAAGTTGATTTGTGAAAATATCCGTTGTTGAACAACAAATAAAACTGAAATGAATTAATTAAAATGCTCAGGTCTTAGTGAAGTATCTCATAGAAGAATATATATATATATATATATATATATATATATATTGTTATACATTTATTTATTTATTATTATTGTGATGCGTCTGATTAGTTTCATTGACCTTGAAATATACATTAAGTAATTTGTAGCATGTAGTAGGACTGTGATGTGCATAGTACATCAGTGTGGGTCAGGGATTTGTGTACAGTACAGCTTACTGAAGTGGTAATAACTCTTCTCTAACATGATCTTAGTTACATAGTGCTCTTAAACCTATTTGATCTCTTTGTACTGCCATGAGAATGTTTTTTAGTGAGTGACTATGATTGAGGCTGTGAGCGTGTTATTAGTCTTTCCTAAGAACGACCTGAAGATGGCGCACTTCTCCTCCACTGACGTCTAAAGAATTCGTTACAAAGTTTCATTCCATTGTGCTCGGAACTCGGAAAAACAACGACCTTCGAGAGGGAAACGTCGAATGAGACTTTCTCTCACGTCGGAAGTCCATGTCGGGAACTCAGGCAACATCCACCTTGCCCGAATTTGATAAGATAAACAAGTCTGACGTCACAACAATATGGCCGCGTACGGTCCATGGTGAGCACATCTGCTTTGCGTAACTTGAGCAAATTTGTGCTTTTTTTTTTGTTGCTATGTATCTTTTCAGTTGTGAAACATCGCTGAAACATTGTTAAATTGTAATTATAGATTTGTAACGTAATTTCGCCCAATGTTTAATCACTTCAAGGCTTTTGGGTCGGAGCTCGGGGGGAAACGACTTTATAATGAGTTTAATAAAAGTCCAATTCTGCTAAAACATTTGTAAGACTGTGGCTGAATCATGATTACATTCAGAAGTTACAGTGATTATTTTTGGCCAGCAAGAAAAATGTATTCATGGATTTCTGATTTTTGTTTTATTATTTCCCAGCAGACGCGTGTTTATTTCTTTGAATTCAAAATCCACCTCACGGTTAGGTGGCAAACTTATTTTCTAGAGGTTTGTGCGTATACCTAAACTTTAACCTGTTGTGAAACTGGGAAATGGTGCCTCTATTGGTTAGTATTGGTACTGCATCTGGGTTTCTATAACATACATAAGACCTCTGGTGGAAAAGATTAATCAGAATCTCTACAGAGTTTCCACACTACCTAATAGTTTTCTCGTCACTTTGTGAGCCGTATGTTCTGCAGCATATTGGTTTGGATATGCATCTGCTCCGTGTTGGGCCAATTATAAAGTTTTACTTAGCTTGATACGTTTAAATGGAATATAAGCATGTGACGTCTCATACATCTGCCAAGATATTACTGTTAGATTGAATTCAACTTTGTCATTGTGCAGAGTACATTTACAGAGACAATAAAATACAGATAGCATATTAACAAAAGTGCATAAGTAGCCTATTTACAATACTCAGCAATATGTTAAATGAGGGTATGGGTCCAAATATACAGAATAGGTAATAATACTTTCAGGTTGTATTTGTTTATTAGTTTTATTTACACTTCATTGGGAATGATGAAGATGGACAGGATTAGAAACGAGGTTATTAGTGGGACAGCGCATGTAGGACGTTTTGGGGACACAGTGAGAGAGGCCCGATTGAGATGGTTTGGGCATGGGGTATATCGGTAGAAAAAATGCTGAGGATGGAGCCAGGTAGTCGATTTGAAAGAGGCAGATGTAGAGGACAGAGTACTGTAGTATGGAGTCGAATGATACGCTTTGGTGACCCCTAATGGGAGCAGCCGGGAGAAGAAGTTGTTGTTTTAATTTATTCAATTTATTTCATTCTTAAGTGAGGCTCCAGGAAAACTACAGCAATATTAAATATTAAACATTAAATAATGTGGAAAAAAAACTGAAAGTAGAGAAAAGTAATAATGAGGCACAAGAAAGTTATAATTATTTAGAAGTGGGTGCAGAAGTGTCTGTGTAAATGACTTACAGTAATCCTTCGATATATCGCGGGTTCTCATATGGAACATTAATATGGAACATGACGTGCGGATAAAACGTGTTGTTTAGCGAAACTTTACTGTACTACTGTAGTGAATGTATACATTATCTGTACTGTAGAGTAAAATAGCCCCAAAACGTGCACCATCAACAGCTCCTGGTAATGAAACTAAGCGGCAGAAGAGGAAGACAACGACTCTTCAAGAACAGATTGAACATCTGGACCTGGCCGCCATCACGGGATGAACGAGAGCACAGTACACTATATTTTTAAGAAAGAAGCGATAATCAGTACCCTGTCAGCCAGCTTCAGGCAAAGTGAGAAAATGTCTATGTATATTATATATATACATATATGTTTATGTATAAAAATGTATATTTTATATATTAGTTTGTGTATGTAGTGTTCGATTTCGGTAAAATTTTTAGGTTAGTGAAGTATATGTGTACAGTACATTATAGGGGCCCGTCAAGTCATCAAGTCATTCTATTGATTGTAGACTATTTCATTTTCAACGTGTAAAGTTTTTTGGCACTGTAGAGGAGGTGACGCTGCCTGATTGGCAAAAAAAAGTCGGAACACACACACACACATATATATTTATATATATATATATATATATATATATTGCACAAAGGCCACAATGGCAACTAAAATAAAATAAAACGATTTACAGGCACCGGGTCGGACTCTTAACTCGCGTGGTTCATGTGCGGTAACTACTAGAACACACAGAGACAAAATGTCTGAAGTGCAAGACAGAGGAGAATCTCTGAGTGCTACAGATATTACTTCATTATTAAATAAAGGAACATACAACACAACAAAACCTTTGCGTTGTTTTTTTTTTTTTTTTTTTTAATAAGATAACGTTTCAGCTCTATGTTCTGAAAAGTTCCTTGTTCATGTCCTTGTTCATTTACACAAAAAGTCAAACTCAAATGAAAAAAAAAAAAACAATAAAATAAGCAATAATGGTCCGTGGGAAACACAGTGCTAAATTGACTAAACAATAAAAAATATTTTGCCTCGATTAATTTGTGTAATCAATTTAATCGAGTTACTCGAGGAATCGTTACAGCCCTAATTTGTATAGTGTATTAGTGTACATTTTAAAATTACAGGTAGTCGTCGACTTATGACCACAATTGGGACCGATTTGGTCATAAGTAGAGTAGGCTATATGTACAGTACTGGGAAATTATGCCGGAAGCTGGTAAAAAAAAGAACGTACGCCGCGGCTTCGATTGTGGTCGTAATGTCGAATGGTCGTAAGTTGCATAGGTTGTAAGTCGACGACTACCTGTAATTATAAAATTAGTTCATTATAAAATTAGTTCAGTGCAGTAACAGCCATAGGGAAAAAGCTATTTCTTTTTTCTGTTTGTGCTCAGATGTTGTACAACACTAAGATGCAGTTTGTGAGGATACTCTCAATGGTACAACGTTAAAAGTTCTCCAGTATCCTGCATCAGTACCTATAATGACAAAATGGACCTGGATTGGGGATTTTCTGCCATTCTTCTTTGCAAATCCTCTCAAGAAGGGTCAGGTTGGATGTAGACCATCGTTGGGCAGCCACTTTCAGGTTACTCCAGAGATGTTCAATAGGGATCAAGTCATGGCTCTTGCTGGGCCACTCTAGAACATTCATAAAGTTCCTAAGCCACTCCTTTGTTGTCTTGGTTGTGTGATAAGTGTTGTCGTCATGCAGGATGGTGAACCTTTGGCCCAGAGTGAGGTCCTGGGCGCTGTGGAACAGGTTTTTATTGAGGATATCTCTTTATCTCTGTATGACATTCAGCTTTCCCTCAACCCTGACCAGTCTCCCAGACCCAGCTGCAAAAAAAACCCTGCGACAGCATGATGCCACCACCATCATGCTTCACATTTGGAATTGTACCTGCTTTCTTCCTGACATCATGTTTAAAATTGAGGTCAAACACTTCAATCTTGGTTTCATCAGACAAAAAAATTATCTTGTTTCTCGCAGTCCGACAGTCCTTTGGATAAGATAAGATATACCTTTATTCGTCCCACAGTGGGACAGTTTTTCTGTTACAGCAGCAAAGAAAAAGAAATATGCAAATATATAAAATAATAGACATAATACAGTATACAGTATATACACAACACAACACAACACAATGTATAAATATAAAAAGAAGAAAAAAGAGACAACGAGTAAGTATTTACACTAACAGACATATTGCACAGGTAATATTGCACAGTTTTAAATTATTGTTATTGACATGCGTTGTTTAAAAACTTTGTTATAGTTATTATTGCACAGTTAAACAGTAATAACCAGTGTTGGGGGTAACGCGTTACAAGTAACGTGCGTTACGTAATAATATTACTTTTCTGGAGTAACGAGTAAAGTTGCGCGTTACTTTATAAATTTACACACTAATATCTGAGTTACTTTTTTTAAAAAGTAATGCGAGTTACTTTTCAGTTAAATTATTTTGCATAAAAAAAATAAATACTGAATTAAAATGAACGTAGTCACGTAGAATCGCGCACTCATACGTGCGAGCAGCGGGAACAGAAGCTGGTCAGAAGCGGAGATGGCAAACTAGGGATTACATTACTGCGATGGAAGTATTCTTATTATTTTGAAATAGTCGAGGAAAAGGAGAAAGTAATAATGGTTAAGTGTAGATTATGTGTTGGTGAAAAGCTCTTGTCAACTGCAAAAAATACCACTTAAAAAAAAAAAAAAACATCTGCATGCAAAGCACAGCACTACAGATGTGTGCGTGTGTGTGTGTGTGTGTGTGTGTGTGTGTGTGTGTGTGTGTATATAATGTTGAATATATGTAACATTATGCAATGTTGCATATATGGAAATGGAGACAGAAATATAGAAAACTTTTGCTGACTTTCCACCACTGCAGATCTATAGACTGCTCAAAATAAAAGTTTTCCGTGGGAGACACATGTACGATGCCATCGCAGCGGAGAGAGAGAGCAAATTCACAGCTCGTTTGCTCTTTGTGGGAAGATAAACTGCCACGGTCACTGATAATAGCGCGAACTTTGTAAAAGAGTTTAGAATGTTTCAAGCTGATGATGAAGCAGAGAATGATGTAGACGAGGACGAGGTCATATTTACGGAATTGCACGAAGTTTTACGAGATGACAGCGAAAGGTATGTTCTCCCTCCACATCACCGGTGTGCAGCCCACACCCTTAACCTTATATACACGAACGATAGTTACATTCCTGACGGCGAAGGCAGATTGAAAAGCAGTATACAGAAGTACGACTGGAAAGTGTTCAGCCTTGTGGTCAAAAGTTAGTCGATCATATTATTGTTCTCTAAGAAGTTATTAAACATTTTAAATGTTTAAGACATGTCTTTTGCCCTAATATAACTTATTTCTTAATGGCAATTATCTATATTACACCTGTTACACCTGTAAGGCGTGAAAGAGATACAAGTAACGCAAAAGTAATATAACGCATTACTTTCCATAAAAAGTAACTAAGTAACGTAATTAGTTACTTTTTTGGGGAGTAACTCAATATTGTAATGCATTACTTTTAAAAGTAACGTTGCCCAACACTGGTAATAACAGTGTATATTTTGGTGACTGGTTTACTGGGAGCAGCTCTGATTGTAAAGTCTAATAGCAGCAGGGAGAAAAGACAGTCTGTATCGCTCCTTCAGACACTTAGGATTTAACAGTCTGTCACTGAAGGAGGTGCTCAGAGATGAAACTGATTCATACAGGGGGTGAGAGACATTCTGCAGTAATGATGATAGTTTAGCTACCATCCTCCTTTCTCCCACCTCCTGTACAGTGTCCAGGGGCTCACCAGTACTGAGCTGGCCTTCCTGATCAGCTTGCCCAGTCTCTTCCTTTCTGCAGTAGAGATGCTGCTGCACCAGCATACCACACCATAGAATGTGGCTGAGGCCACCACAGAGTCAAAAAAGGTCTTCAGTAGCTCCTCCTGCACTCCAAAAGACCTTAGTCTTCTCAGCAAAAAGAGTCGGTTTTGTCCATTCTTATAAATTGCCTCAGTATTATCTGTCCATGGTGCATTTTTATTTATTTTTTGCAAACTACAAGCGGGTTTTCAAATGTTTTGCACTAAGGACTGGCTTCTGTCTAGCCTCTCTGCCATAAGGCAAGATCAGTGAAGGGCTGCAGGGATATTTGTACTTCTGAAACTTTGTCCCATCTCCACACAGGATCTCAGAAACTCAGTCGGAGTGAAAATCGGAAGAGCCCTGTTTGTGCCAAACCTATTTTGTTTGAGAATTATGAAGGCCATTTTGCTTTTGCAAATCTTTAGTGCAGCAGAAACATTTTTAAAGCCTTCCGCAGATCTGTGCTTTGCAACAATTCTGTCTCTGAGCTGTGCAGGCAGTTCTTTCGACCTCATGGCTTGGTGTTTGCTCTGATACACATTGTTAGCTGTGAGGCCTCCAATAAAGAGGTGTGTGCCTTTTCATATCATGCCTAATCAATTAAATCTTCCACAGGTGTACTCTAATCAAGGTCTAGAAACAAATCTGGCCCGCGGTGTAATTATATTTGGCCCGCGAGATCATATCAAATGTGTATTAAAGCTGTCCCGCCAGTATATAGCGCATACACCGCTAATACTACAGTCGAGACCGCTGAGAAACTCCGCGCTGAAAAACTCTGCGTACTCAGCGCTGAATTTACCCGGCGATTTACCGATTTTGAAGCCCAGAAATGCAGATTTGAACTGCTCAGTAATCCGTTTGTGGTTGACGTGGAAAGCGCACCAACCAACCTCCAAATGGAGTTTCCATGTTTCCTCCCCGACACACTGCTCCAGCTCAGCTCAGAGCCTAAACCCAGACATGATGCTCAGCTCAGAGCCTAAACCCCACACATGATGCACTTGTATCTAAGAAGAGATGCAGGTATCTGACTTCAACCAATCAGAGTAAATCAGAGTGTAGCTACTGAGCTTGAATGAATGATGCTCTTGAATGAATGATGATCTTTATGCACTTTTTCTACTCCAAGGCATGGCCTGTTAATAGCTGAAAGATTGTTTTTTTTAATTGAAGGAAATTATTATTATTATTGGTTGTTTTGTTGTTGCTTTGTGAAAAAAAGATTTACATTACAGATAGTCGTCGACTTACGACCACGACTGGGCCCGACAAATCGGTCGTAACACGTAACACTTGGTCGTAAGTAGAGTAGGCTATATGTACAGTACTGTGAAATTATGCCGGAAGCTGGTACGCACTGTCGTACGCCGCGGCTAGCGATTGTGGTCGTAATTGTCGAATGGTCGTAAGTTGCGTAGGTCGTAAGTCGACGACTACCTGTATAAAGGAATTAGAAAGTCTATAGATAGATAGATAGAGAGAGAGAGAGAGAGAGAGAGAGAGAGAGAGAGAGAGAGAGACATAAGAAACGAATACCACTGATGAGTGTTTTATTTTAAATTTAATTTCTCATGTGTTTATAATATTAAACTTTGGTTGTTCCAGATTCAATGTTTATGCAAAACTAAAGTTTGTTTCCATATGAAAGGGTTCAACATTAGACATCTGGAGAGACGGAAAATATGCACAATTGCAGTCAATTTTTCAATAAATATTGAGTTTGGCCCGCGACATCGTCCCAGTTTTTAATTTTGGCCCACTGTGAATTTGAGTTTGACACCCCTGATATATGTGATACTTAAGAGTTTTTTTTTTTTTATTATTTTAAAAATTCACAGACGTTTCTAGAATTCTGTTTTCACTATGGTGTACTGAGTGTAGAATAATGAGAAAAGTATATATAAACGAAAGTAGTATCAGGTTGCAACATAAAATTGTAGAAAAATTAAGGGATTCTGAATACTTTCCGAATTAAGCGGGTGATGCAAACTTTCTTTCGGCTTCTCCCATTAGGGGTCGCCACAGCGGATCATCCATATTCATGATCCGCATGTTTGTTTTGGCACGTTTTTACGCTGGATGCCCTTCCTAACGCAACCCTCCCCATTTATCCGGGCTTGAGACCGGCACTAAGAGTGCACTGGCTTGTACAACCATAATGGCTGGGGTTGGTTCCGTGACCGGGAATCGAACCCGGGCCGCAGCGGTGAGAGCGCCGCATCCTACAAATCGGGCAAAAACCTAAGCGTTTTTACGTGTACGCATGCGCGGCGCAACTCGGGCAGGGGGGCGTGGATAACTGAAAAAATGCGGCGGTCGAAATTGACGTATTTCCGAGCTCCTACTTCCGAGGTAAGTCGAACGCAGTAAACTAGTCTTTTTTATTTTTATTTAATTTTTTATTTTTTTTAAAGTCTACTTCTAATCGAGATTAGAGCAGTATTTGATTGCTGTAAGGTTAAATGTGAAAAAGTGACCGTGCAGTGCGGGACAAACAGCGTTATCGCTCATGTGACTAACGTTAGCTGGCTAGCTTGTTGCTAACGCCACTCGGTGCTATTGTTCTTTGTTGATGGTGTAGAACCGTGTTGCTCACTGTAGGTAAAGGCGTCTACTGTGGACGGTGATTGTAATCTTATGTATGTGTTAACATCCTGTAGTGTTGGCAGACAGTGGAATGAGTCTGTTCGTGGACACACAGAGGAGCATCCCTCTCACTGACCAGCTGTACCAGGCAGCGCGCGAAGCCGCAGCGTGCTACATGGACGACAACATGACAGAGAGAGTGACTGTCTATGTTACTGGTGAGATCTGATGTGTTTCACGTTGCATATTCGCCTCTCCCCAGTTCCAGAACGCTCAAAACAAAAAACACTAAACCACCAATAATGTCTCACTCAATGCACTAGTGATTAGTGTTTTCTTCCAATAAAAGAACAATGACCAACTACTTACAGTAGGTGCACTAATTAATGTATAGATCACAGATCTCAGAATCTTTTTTCTTTTTTGTTTTCTACACATTAGATCTGATATTCAGCAATCAGGTATCAGCATACTGTTACAGATGTTACAAATGCAGTGTACTTCTCAAAACTCACTCCAACATCCAATATCCCAGTTTATTTGATCTAGAAAATCATACTTGAAAAGTAAGAGTTGTGTTTCCAGTGGTTAAACGAACGCCACAAGCATTATAATGTAAAACGTTATTTATAAAAACGGTTTGCTCCTCACGGGATGTTGTAGTTAGTTTTAAAATGTAAACTGCAGGTGGCATTTGTAAAAGAAAAGAAAACCGGGATGTTGAGAGGTAAGCAGGGAACGCGCTGATGAGAACAAAATATCAGGACCAGGGTTTTAAAAGTAAACCGCAGCTGGCATTTATAAAAATTGTAATAGTGCCTGGTTGCAATATATAAGATCTATAGTCTGGATTAAAGGTGGCTGATATCATGTGATTTTCTTCAAGAAATATTTTTTAAATTTAATATCTGTGATTGCTCTGCTCTTCTAGAAGGCAACCTGGAGGCGGAAACAATTCAAGCGACTGAAAACTTGCCACTCAATGAAGCTTTTAATAAAGAGCAAACCCGCTTTCTGATCGATTTGATCCGCAACCAGTTGGAGGCAGATGGGAAAGGTCTCCCAAGAACTTTCAAAGAGCTAAATTACCGACTAAAGTCAGCCAAAGGCCAAAAGAAAAACCTATGGATGGATATGGCAGCTAAACTCTCCAAACACTTTATGGAGTCCTTTGACCCAAGTAAGGTGGCTAGAAAATGGTACACCCTCGAGGATGGGTATAAGAAAGTTTTAGAACATAATAGTACAAATACAAACAGTCAAACAAAAACACGGTTCCAGTTTTTCACCGAGATGGAAGAGCTGCTGGATGGCCATCATGACATTGACTTCCCTGCTGTTGGGACGGTTCAAGGTGTAGTGGGGCGCAGAAGAAAGACTTTAAGTATTGACTGTCAGAGAGACTCGTCGGCAGCAAGACAAACAGCTACAAGACCTGCTTCACCAACGCAACCTATTCGCAAGCGGAGAAGGACAGAAGAGGACTATTCCACTCTTCTAGAATTTTTAAGGGAATCTGAAGCGGCTAGTCAGCGGCGCCACGAGGAAATTCTGGCCCAGATGAAATCGGCTCAGAAGGGGTTTGAGGAGCTAATGTGCAAATTCTTGGAGAAAATGTGACTATCTCTCTGTGCGCACACAGACATGCTCTGATAATCTGGTAATCCTTTTTTCCACGTGTAGTACTTTTTCGTTTTTCCTTTTTTTTTTTTTTTTCTTCAGTCCTAGCACAGCCTTAAACAATAATGTATGATCAATAGATTTACATTATGTCAAAGTTCTTTATGCTCATTTGTTGTTCAGATTTTCTGCTGTTACCAAAAAATAAAATCTGTAGGAGTCGGGTTTGTTTTTAAAACTGTGACCAATTGTCAAGTTAAATTCCTGACCTCATTGTGAAAAAATATATAGCCTGGTGTTTTTCCTTGTGTTAGGCTACTGTTAATTATAAATTTTTATTTTTTTTTGGAAAGTATTAATTCTGAACTTGAGTCTGAAGATTTTCTTATTCTGTTACTGCTGTTATAAAAAATTTAATTTGTATATTACTCAGGCCAACATTTTAATGTGTAGTCAAATTTATTCTGCTGTCTATACATTTAATCTGCTGTCTGCATACAGTTAGAATATATTGATGGATTTTGAGTTGTTGTTTTTTTTTTTATGCTAAGAATAAGAATGTTACAAATAAATTCGTTTTAAACCTAAACCTAATTAAATCAAAGGGACTAAACAAGCATGCCTAAAGTCAGAGTAACTTTGACAAGGTCCAGATTGTGACTGGGTCAAAGCATTTTTACGAAGAGGTCTTGTTGAGTGTTCCTGCTTTGCAGCGGTTTACTCTACTCATGGTGTTCCAGAACTGCAAATTTGTTCAGGAACAGTTTGAAAAACATAAGGTGACTTGCAATTCTCCAGATCTGATTCTGAATGAGTATTTATAGTGTACAAACAAGTGGTGCATGGAGGCCCCACTGCATAACTTAGAGAACTTAAAGGATTTGCTGCTCATATTTTGGTGCCAGACACCACAACACCCTCAGAATGCTTGTGTACAGATGTACCAATTTCAATGACTACTGTAGAGCAACAGATGTTCCTGGGAACTGTTACCATCCAACATAACTGCAAAAGTACAAGGCATGGCTAACAGAATTCATCCAGCTAAGCTAAAGCTTCAAACCTTGCTAGACATAAAGCTAGATTGTTACTAGCCCAGGATGGTTTATGATTCATTTGTGAAACCAGAAATAAATGGAAATAATGCTTATTGAATAATGTCCCAGGTTCAAGCTCAAAATAATAATAAACAAAATAAAATTAACAAATGTAGCATGCAACTCTATAGACAACACACTCATACATGTATACTTTTAATTGTGTTGTCATTTGAGCATGAAGTACAAAGATATTAAAAATATAAACCAGGCTTAAACATGGTCATCTGTCTGCCTTGGACAGCCTTCAGGGTGCTCCTCACACATTTCGTTGTCACCTATACACATGTTATGGAGGAAACAGGCTGCCATAATAATCATCACCACATTTTCAAGACGCGTGTTCTGCAGGTCTCTGACCCGCCTCCATTTACACTTCATCCTTCCAAATGCTTGGTCTATGACCGTTCTCCCTAAGCTGATTCTGGAGTTTTGGAGCTGTTGATCTTGAGTTAGGTCACCATTACCACACTTTTGAGTGATGATAAATGGGTCAGCTTGCCCAGTGTAGGCGCTGTCTCCGAGCAAAATGTATTCACCCATTTTCTCCTGCCAGTCTGCATAAAAGCTGGAGGCCCTCAACATCCTGGCATCATCAACTCTGCCTGGTGGTCCAACAAATATGTCAATAAATCGCTCCTTCTCATCAACAATCCCCTGAAGGCGCACAGAATAAAACGACTGTTTGTTCATGTAGTCTCCCCCTCTTATGTTTGGTCGATTTATCTTGATATGGCAACCATCGATTGCACCAATTATTCCGTCAAGGCCACACAGCTGGTGGAATGCAGCAGAGGATGTTTTTTTTCTGTTTGCATTTGGCCAGGAAATGAAAGATGGCCCTAGAGTGGAAAAAAAGGCGAGCACTTCCAAAACAGACTTGTGCGCTGTTGACTCAGAAACATCAAATTTGTCTGAAATGTCTCTGAAGCCATTTTGGTTCCCCATGTATGACAGAAACATCAAAACCTTTATTCTTACAGGTACTGTTGGCTGACCTCTGGCTTTTTGTCGTTTCAGCCCCTGCTGCTGCAGGACCATGAGAAGAAAATCAAACTGTCTTTTGGTGACTTTGAAAGGACGATAAAAAGTGTCATCATCCAGGTTCAGCATGACTTCCCATTTTGCTCCAGTCTTCAGCGTCACTCTATGCGGTGAACGGAGAATAGCAGCTGTTGCCACCCTAAAAGTAGAGAAAAAAACATTTAATATTCAGTATTGTCTGATGTACAAATATTGTCATTATGACCATTTCTTATTGCAAACACAAACAGATGTATACTTGATGAAATATTTGCATGGGTGTTTAAATAAAGTTCTTCAGTAGTATGTTTGAACATAACTTCAGTACTCCATTCTTATATGTTGCAGAGTTAAACAAATTAGTATATAATAATAAATAAGAGGACTAAAATCCATGCTTGCATTAAGTGTGTAAATACAGATGGAGATTTTAGTAGCAAACGTATAATTTTATAATTAAAGAAAAATATGGATTAACATTTTTAGAGTTTCGTTTAGAGGATACAGGCTTGTAAAGTAAAGGTTTCTGGTCAAAAGAAAACACATCAGGGCTTGAAATGTAAGTAAAATTGCCTAAAACTAAGAAATACTAAAGCGTGCAATCATTACCGATGTATAGATACAATGATCTTGATGGTTAATGAATTACCGTGAGCAATTTTGATAAAGAAATGCTTTTCTAACACGAATGCGTGTTTCGATGAAATACATTTATATCATTCCACTAAACAACAACAACAATGATTTGTTTTTTAAAAACACAACGCTTCGTTCCCTCTCGACAGAACAACAAACACAAAACAGCACCTTGTGCGCTTTTTTTGCTCTTCCGCCTCTTCATTGATGTGAACTAGGAATCTGTTCATAAGCTTTTTGTGCTCTGAAAGAGCAAACAAGAGGCAAGTTCTCATAGAGGCGTCCATATTTCTCACACAAACACACGCGCGCGCACGCTGCGGGCGGAAATGACGTAATTGGGTGTTTACTTCCGCGTTAAATCTGAGCAGTTGAATGAGGCGGGCTGCATGAGGAAGTGTAGAATGGTGTATTTGCATTTGGCTGAGAAAAACAAAACTGGGCTGACTGCAAAGTTCATGATATATATTGATTTCATGAACTAAACTGCTTAGTACTCGCATCACTGGCACTCAACTACATGTCACTGAGCACCTTCACCACAGCAGATGTATGCGCAGAGCCCACAACATCATCAAGGACCATTCACATCCCAGTCACAAACTGTTTTCAGAAACCAGCAGAACCAATAGATTCAGGGTCAGCTTTTTCCCATCCACCATCACCCTACTGAACTCCACAGTGCACCGTTAGAATACTGTGTATAACTTATGTACACATACCCTCATTCTCTACACATATTGTGCCACACATAGATCTGCACTACTATTTCACATATGTGTGTATATATACTTGGTGTACTCCTTTGCACATTATTTCACTTCCTTACCCTTTATAAATATTTACTGCTATAGCCTTTTTTATTTATTTGCTGTACATATATTTACACAAACACACCTATACACATGTTGACTGTTGCAAAGTATGTAAAGTATGCCTTTCTGGGGGTTGTTTAATTAATTGATTAATTAATTTGTTTGTTTGTTTGTTTGTTTGTTTGTGTATTCATTTATTTATTGACTGGAAACAACAGATGCAATCTGCCATCCCTGAGTATGGACAGCAAAGGTCAGAATAGAATAACATACAGGCTAACAGACATTGTGGTACTCTGCAATTTTCTTTCCATTTATTCAGAGAGAAAGCAAATAACTAATTCCTTATGATGCAGTTATTATGGATATTATTATTATGCACATCATACATATATGAACATGATGTTGTGTGTTTCAAGATGCTTTTCTGCTCACAGTGGTTGTGAAGAGTGATTATTTGAGTTATTATAGACTTCATGTCAGCTCAATGCAGTCTGGTCATTCCCATCTCTCACTCGTCAAAAAGATGTTTGAACCTGTGGAATAAAAAATAATTTTGCATTATAACATACATATTAAATTTAAAGCCATGGTTCCAGTCAATTATGATCTTATAATATTTAAAAAAATATATAATAAATAAATAGAAAACAGTACTCTGTAATCTTATTAAGTTCTAGTTTAGTGAAACTTATAGTTCAGTAAAAATGAAAAGCAATCCAATTTTTGTACAATATAGTACAATGCCTAATACAGCATATCTAATACAAATGAGAGACATGAAGAAGTTTTTTCAAATGCCCCCCCCCCCCCTTTTTTTTTTTTTTCCTATTCTCATATATGGTATGAATCAAATATTAACCAAATCAAACTTCACCACAGGCCAGCTTTGCCATCTCTGCATCAACTGGCATCAACTTTTGGGCATCTCTGTTCTAGAGACTATAATGTGTAAAAAATCCCAGGGGATCAGTGGTTTCTGAAATACTCAAACCATTTAATGTTTCACCAACATCTAGGTCATGGTTAAAGTCACAGAGATTGAATGCATAGCTGTATAAATATGCAGGTGTAGAGATGGTCCTTATAAAAATTAATGGTGAGTGTATATTTTGCAATAAAATGCATATTTCTGTCTGACTGCAATAGATTATCTTCAAGAAGATGCTTGTATTTGGCTCCATCCATTGATGGCAATAATATACATGTTCAAAATATTTGTTTAAGTTGCAGTTGGTAAAAAGCAACACAACTACGTTATGATAGCACCACCGTCCTTGGTGGTAGAAATAGTGTAACCTAAGTGTTGGGTTGCATTTGCTCTGTGCCAATTATAATGCATAGCCCTCCCCAATTACACATATTTCACATATTTTTATTCATATCCATTGCTAACACTGGCAGCAGAAAATTTTTCACTCAGTAAATTAATGTTATAGGATGCCATCTGTTTTTTTCTTTCTGCTACATCTGCTAAATCGTAGTGTTTATAATGTGAAACCGAAGGGCCTTCTAGCAACAGTTATTCTGCTAGAAAGTGGCAGACCACGGAAACACACATATCAGGCCTGCCAAGTGTGTTTAAAAATAGCTTGTCCTTTGCATCACTTATACTGTATACAAATTGTCTATGGAAGCAGTGTCACTGGACTCTGGAGCAGTGGAAACTTGTTCTCTGGAGAAAGCTGTCTAACAGGGTTAATTCCAGTAAAGGATAATGTTGATGCTACAGCATACAAAGACATTGTAGATCACTGTTTGCTTCCAACTTCATGGTAAACATGGCAGATAAAAAGTGAGCTCATAAAGACATAATTAAAGAAGTTGATGTGGAGGAACTCCAGTGGCCTACACAGAGCCCTCATCTTAACCCCACTGATCACTTTTGGGATTCATTAAAACATTGAAAGCCAGGTCTTATTTGCAATTATCAGTACCTGACTTAAATGATGCTCTTTTGACTAAATGTGCACAACATCCAACAAACACACTCCATGTAGAAAGCCTGCTCAGAAGTGTGGATCCTGTTATAGCTATGTGGGAAAAGGGGCGGAACAGGATTCTATATTAATTTGCATGGTTTTGGAATGTGATATCTAAAAAGGACATACTGTATAGGGGGTGATGGTCAGGTGACCACATACTTTTGTATGTATTGTATTTAACTTCTAAAAGACAAATAATACCTTTACCACCAGCAGCATAAAAAAATAGATAAAGAAAGATTTATAAAGAACAGGGAAGACAGCTGCAGTGAAAATACCATACCAGCAACATTATTATTGAGCATGGCCTTTCAAACGTTGGACTGATTACTACCATTTCCGAAGGATATGTAACTTATACACCAAGGGTCATGTAATAGGTTTAAATTAGTCTCTATATTCGTGGCCATATTTTGCAAAGCAAATACCACGCTACTCTTCTCCAACACCCTTTCTCTCTTTCTCACACACACACACACACAAGTCAAGTCAAGTCAAGTTTATTTCTATAGCGCTTTTCACAACAGACATTGTCTCAAAGCAGCTTTACAGAAATCAACAATCAAGGTGGATGGTGTGCATTTGTCCCTGATGAGCAAGCCGTGGCGACAGTGGCAAGGAAAAACTCCCTTAGATGTTATGAGGAAGAAACCTTGAGAGGAACCAGACTCAAAAGGGGAACCCATCCTCATTTGGGTGACATCAAGAGTTTGATCATAAATCTTTCAACAATACAGAACACTGGAGAGTGAGAACTAACATGAGCACTGGAGTATAAGATTTATAAGTAAATGTTCTTTCTACAGTCTTTGGTATAAAAGTAGGAGCTACTGAGCTCAACATTTGTGATTATCACAGATCCAGCAACAACATCTCCATGCCAGAGCCTTTAAACACTCCAGGAGGTCCAATGCCACACATGTAGTGGGATCCAATTGGCACTCGTACATCTGTAGATGGTTCGGGATGTTTGCAAGTTCGGCATCTACTTCTCCATGATCACCCATAGGTCCATAATCTTCACGAGGTGGGACGTGACTGGAGCTGGCCAAACATCAGAAAGCCTCGGGATGGGGAGAGAAAGAGAAGCAGTGGAGAGGAATTAGCGTAGCTGCTGTTCATGATATTAACAGCACAAGTTGATAATGTGCATGTGATCAGATGTTCTGGAGCACAAGGTTATGATGTGATGTGTGTTATGTGTAGGCTTTGCTAAAAAGATATGTTTTTAATCTGCACTTAAACTGGGTGAGTGTGTCTGAGCCCCGAACACTGTCAGGAAGACTATTCCAGAGTTTAGGAGCTAAATGTGAGAATGATCTACCGCCTTTTGTGGGCTTTGCTATTCTAGGAACTACTAGAAGCCCAGAGTTTTGAGATCTCAGGGAGCGTGACGGATTGTAGCGTGTTAAAAGACTGGATAGATACATGGGAGCCAAACCATTTAGTGCTTTATAAGTAAGAAGTAGTAGTTTGTAGTCTATTCGAAACTTAACAGGAAGCCAGTGTAGGGACGATAAGATTGGGGTTATATGATCATATTTTCTTTTCACACACACACACACACACACACACACACGTTCTTCTCGAACAGGCTCGATTTTACTTGAAAAAACGAGCCACCCTACTAAACCACCTACCTAAAACCTAAAATAAAAGTTTAATTTTGGTTTCTGAAGCAAATTAAGGTTATGATCAACAGCACATGTAGGCGCGCAAGTGTAAACTCAGCACGGCCTGCAGATGGCGCACTTTCCCCCCAATTAAATACATCTGGCAAATTGGTTAAAAAAGGGTATTGTAAAAATGTTGAAAAACATTTAATGCTATTCCAATTTCTTCATTGCGATCGACAAATCGAAATAGTTAGAAAGCTTGCATGTATATATGTGTGCGTGTTTAATACTAAGCCACTATAGAAAAGCGCGGAAGTGTCTGGCGCGTAAATGTATCAGTTTATTGAATAAGAGTGTAAACAGAGAATCATCTTCCGTGTATGATGTTTCCGGTAGTTTGTTAATTGAAGTCCGGTGACTATCTCCCATCCGAGTCAATGGAGAATTAGCCTTAAAGAGAAGGGCGTGTTGGCAAAGCCTTCGTGTTGTGGGGCGGAGTGTTGATCGGTCAAGCTCAGGTCCACCGTGTGCACAAATCAAAGACGCAGTTTTTGTGATCACGTCCATACCAGTTAAGAAGTTTGGTGCAAATAATCTTCTCCGATCTATTACCAAAGACTTTTCGTAAGAGGTAAGACTTGGATCAGTTCTGCACTTTTTTTTGAAAGCGCAACAAAAAACAGGCATGTTACTGGTCTGTAAAGGCGGAATGTTCTTCAAGTGATCTTCTCATGGGGGAGGTCTGGATTTCCCGGAAAATAAACCTCTACTGCCAGACCAGAATATTGGCGTTATATAAGACTGGAGTTAGTAAACTTAAAAAACCTAAACGATTCTTCAGATTATAGTTGGAATTAAATATGTACAAGAGTATGTTTTAAACGTGTCTGGAGAACGTTTTTTTTTTAATCACTCAAGCCTTTGTCTGTAAGCTTTATTGTATTGTAAGATGTTTTTAACTGCTAACCCGTGAGAAACTGCACTAGTGTTACATGGAGTTATCTGATCCGGGAGTGTGCTCTGTGTTATAAAGATAAGGAAGCCTCCTCTCCAGCATCCTGAGACCCACCACTGAACATACAGGCGGGGGAAAAGAGGAACTGACCCGATAAAACACAAGTGCTTTAACAACCCACTTAATTTTTTTTATTGTAAGATGTATTTTTTTGCCTTTTTATTCTTTACGGTTTATTGGTAAAGTTTGATATAAGAACGATTTGTTTAACAATAAGTTTAAAAATATAAGGTTATTAAGAAACATTTTACTGCTGTAATCTATGGTGGTATTTTGTCAGCTTTTGCATGAGCATCATTCATCTTAAGGGTGTGAAATCTGTTGGCGTTTGAGAGTGAGAGTTTCTGTCTATCTGGTTTGTCTGTAATTTATGTACTGTACTATGAAATGCCACTATAATTGCTTTCAACGTGCCTTCTAATGTCATTTATCGGACAAATTCAATTAAACAAATGGGTGGTGGGTTTGTATTTTGTTTCGAATAATATGAAGAAGTGGTCTTATTATTAACAAACCACCTCAGGGTTCTGTGACGGACATTTTGTTTTGAGTGGGTTGTGCAACACGAAGCCTGTATCTATACGTTAACATGTATGGGCTGTAGAAAGACTTGAGAATGGAGGCAAATTATGGCAGGACCCCTGGTGGATAAATTGGTAACTTCATACAGGTCTAATATGTCCAGGGTCTGTTACCTAGTCCCGGGTTGGGAAGCTGTTGCCTGGGCTATAAAGAGTCCAGTTTGTTGAGTTTGTCATAGATTTTTCACACTCCTAAGGCAAACCTTCTGTCTGAGTGATCATTTTACATGTAAACATTGCCAGGATCACAGCCCAGCAGTTGTCTTTAAACTGGTGATTTTGTCAGGTGACCAAATTGTAATAGAAATCAGGATTTAAAAAGGTAAAAATACCTTGGCAGTGACCAGTGGTTAAAACTGTGAATGGGTCCTGTTTACATTGCAACTATTTATCATATTTTATCTATATAGTTATTTAACACAACACACAAACACAACCATGCACAAACATGTGTAAAGGCCCCGTATTAGACAGAATGCAAATGCGATTTGACGACGGCACAGGATGTAATTTAGCCCAAGACAACTTTTTGAGCAGATTTCAGTTACTTTTCACTGAAAGTAGTGTCTTGGCAAAAGTGTGTATTATTTAAAGGTGTAAGAATCTATCTGTGAATTGCCAAAAACGTTCTCATTTCAATGATCAGTGCCAGACATTACTTCAGTTATCACTGCTTAAAACTATCCATTGTTAACCATTTATACTATTACCAAACTGTTTCCATTACATAGTGTGTTTGTGTACAGCATTAAATAATCGCCAACAAACCAATAAAGAAATTGGAATTTGAGGACATAATGATGTCCTAATTGTCCCTGGGGGGTGGGTGTGTGTGTGTGTGTGTGTGTGTGTGTGTGTGTGTGTGTGTGTGTGTGTGTGTGTGTGTGTGTGTGTGTGTGAGATCTACAAGTGGTCAATGGTGTTCTATAGGTCATTAATGGTATCCAATAGGGATAACCTAGTCAAGTCAAGAAGCTTTTAATGGCAACAATAAAAGGCAAATTATAAGTATAGTCCTGCAGAAGAAATTAAATTCTCCATTAAAATTAACATGATTACCATTAGAATTCTTTTTCTTTTTTCTTTTTTTTTTTTTGTTGCAGAAATTAACACAGCTGTTTTAATGGATCCTTCTCCCTTCTCTAGATTAGACTTTTTAGATTTTGTCTCGTACTACAATGAAATTTAGGCTTATTTATATTTAACATTGTCCTACATACTTTTCACCCCGATGCTGGTGCTTCTAAATGAATTTTATTAAACCATATCATTTTGGTCTAATTACAAATAATGTCCCTTAGTTTTGACTGGGTCATGGCCTACTTGAAAGAAAAGTGTATTATTTTTAAGCTATTATTACTTTTATTGCCCACTTTTTTTTATAAGCTCTGTGCTTGTAGAGTTTAATTATTTCATGCTTAGGAAAGGAGAAAAGAATTGCTCTTTTCATACACTAAACCTTGCGGCTGTTACTGTAATAACATTTTATGGCTTATTATGCATTGTGTGCACCAGTGATTTTCGAGTACTACAGCTAGACTTAAACCAAGTCACATTTTGAGATTGTTGGTGAAATACTTTAATCATTTAGTTGCCTGTCTGACTAGTCTAAGCCAGCCTGTTTTAACCTGAATTTAATTGGCTCCCATTATGGAATACCTCCCAGCTTTCCACAAATAGCCTGTAAAAGTACAGTCCTGCCTAAACTCCCACATTGCCTTGTGACTCCTGCTAAATCTTTGGTAGTGAAAATGTTTTATCCCCCTTTTAAAGGGTTTTATTTCGGTCTTCTCGTTGTTTCTTTGTCTATAAATGAATGCCTTTTCTGTATTGCAGACTCCAGTCCCTACTAGGACAAGAAGTCAAGTGCATTTACACATCTTGTTGAAACATGTCTGCTCCAGGTAAATGGTTGACACCATGACAAAAACATTAGCACAATAAAAACTTAATATCTTGGATTACGTAGATTACGTGACCTTTTTGAAAAATCTATTTTATAGTGTGTACTAACTTTGTGTTAATGTGCACCTGGTGATGTCAGATGCCAATCAGTTTTTTTTTTTCTTGGTTCATTGTACTGTTTTCCAGTATTCTCTCTACATAGAAAAATAACTAATGTTTATTTTAAAAATAGAATCAAATACGCAACCATACACAGTACAAGGTGCAGTGAAATGCTTTATTTATTTATTTCTCCCTATTCTTTTGAGATAAATATAACTTACATAATTTTAGATCATTAAAGACTAGTGGCTCAGAACAGATACCTTAGAACAGGTCTGACATGTGTGGTGAGTCAAGTGTATACATACACACACACACACACACACACACACACACACACACACACACACACA
>JAAIIK010000162.1:1025366-1046614 GCA_014706435.1 Silurus glanis
CACACACACACACACACACACACACACACACACACACACACACACACTTGAGCTGCTTAGTAGCCCCTGGTTCAACAAAGCCAACTGACTGTATAAGACTGTAGAAAGCACATTACTCGTAATCACACACACTCCGGAATTCATGGTTGTTCTCACTCTCCAGTGTTTTGTGTTTTTTAAGATTTACCATTTATCACCCAAATGGGGATGGTTCCCCTTTTGAGTCTGGTTCCTCTCAGTTTCTTTCTCATTCATCTAGATGTTTTTATTTGCCACAGTCACCCCAGGCTGCTCACCAGGGTTAAATACATGTAAATCACTTTAATTCTTAAATTCTGTAAAGCTGCTTTGAGACAATGTCCATTGTGAAAAGCGATATACGATGAACTTGAACACACACACCCACAGTCTGTTCTGTTTATTAATGTGAAGTATAAAAACTGGGCACTTCAGAGTGTTTCATTTATAATCATAAGCCTCTCTTTAATGATTGTGTTCGATAACTGTTGTCAGCAGTCGTTCAAGTCGTTTGCTTTATCTCAAGACCTTTGTATCATAAGACATAGTAAAAAGTAATTTAATCACTGTATGCAAAAGGAATAAAAAAAAAAACCATTGATGCAACATCTGTACTACTTTATATTTTAAATTAAAATCATTACAAACCACAAAACCTTTTGTTAAGATTAGCTTGAGAAGAGCAGCTTGAGTGAACAATACAGCTTTGTCTCTCTAGGCCTGTCACCAGTGAGAAAACAGTCTTGTAGATAGACAGACTTGGGTGCATTCTGGATGTTGCAGTGACAGTCAAGTGATTTCTCAAATCCCATTAGGGTTCATGTTAGTAGCCTTTGTGCTCTTCTCAGGAAAGTTCGGTAACCTGATGACACTATTTTGAGTCAGGCAGTTCCTAAATTTCTATTCATGCATTAATCATTTTTTAACTATGTAAAAGTATTTATTTATTTATTTTTTATTAGATAATTCATGTAAATGGGGAAGAGGATGTATTTTGTGGTTAGACAGCAGATCCTACCAAGTCTAAAACACACAACTTTCAGCCAAAGATAATATGTTGGGATTATAAACTTATAAATATAGAAGAATTACTCTAATTTAGCAAATAAAAAAATTAAAAGACAAACACCTTATGTCATTAGTGATGTGATCACAATAAACACGTGTGTTTATTACAACTTGTTGGAAAGACAGTTACCCATGTAATGGAATCACTTTTGCATGTGGGTTAACACTCACTGTTTCCAGAACACCACAATTTAACGCTATTTAACAGTGTGTTAAAATAATTTGAGTCAAGTTTCTCAAAATCTAATGTCAGCTCTGTCACAGAATGCAATGCATGCTAAACAAACGTTGAAATAAGGAAACCACTCCTACCTCTTCCTTGGTGAACTTGGTGACTTTTAACGTGACACAACAGTCTTGTTTGCTTTGTGAAGTCACAGTAAAGCTTGTGTGTCCTAGAATTAATGGTCCTATTTTCTTTTTTTCTTCTTCTGATTAATCAGGTTATCCATCCCCACACCAGTACCCTCAATACCCTGTACCCCAAATGGGTGACTCTATGCTCCCTTACCCTCCAGCGGGTTATGGAGAGCCTGGTCCTGCCCCACCTGCAGGATTCTATATGGGCTATCAACCCAACCCAAATGAGCCAATCATGTACCAGCCAGGCCCAGGTGGCCCACCACAGCAGCCAATCCAGATGAATACATATGGAGGTAAATGTTAAGTGAATATGACCCCGATGGTCAGAAGAATCTTATTTGAATTGTTTGTCTTCATGTACTAGAAAGTGTACTATACTAGACAAATGTTAATATCAGTACAAAGCAAATTTGATGGTGTATGAAGCAGAAATGGGCACTCTTAAAATCTCCATCTTTTATTATGCACCTGAAGGAGACAGTTAAATGTGCGATAATGTCTAAACTGTTTTTTTTTTCTTGAAGCCATTTCTCAGTGAAAAACCCACTGTTATAGGATTCTTGTTGGACAAATCTTTCAGGGACAAACTGAATAACAATTTGGAGTGCTAGATAGACATTTGTTTTAGCAATTCAGAAAAGATGATTTTGTATTTACTTACACTTATAAAGAAAATTCGTATTCATTATCACTGCATTATCTGTGTAAAGCTGCTTTGAGACAATGTTCATTTGTTAAAAGCGGTATACAAATAAAAATGAATTGAATTATTTTTAGGCAATGCTCCTCCAAATGCTAGTCCTTCACCAGCAGCACCTTTATCAGTGCCAGTAGGAGTACCACCAGGTCTGGAATATTTAACACAGGTAGTTTTGCTTTCTAATTATTTTTAGTCCTTATTCTCTTGCTGCCATTGGCTCATTTAATAACCAAGCATGATCGCTTAAAATTTCAGATTGACCAGCTCCTAATTCACCAGAAAGTTGAGTTGTTGGAAGGTAAGTTTGTTTATTCCAGTGTTATCCTGACTATTTACAGTAAAAGCAATGTGAGCTGTGTCGGGATATTCTTCCAGAGAAATGCCGAATAAGGCAATGGAAAAATCATGAATAGCAAACAACCACTAACTACTTTTATTTAAGTATTTAATAAGTCTGACTGTAAACAAATATTACAATTGTTTGAGTTCAATTTATTTACCACTGCTTCATTTATCCCTCAGCTTTTATCGGCTTTGAGACCAACAATCAATATGAAATCAAGAACAGCCTGGGCCAGAAGATTTACAAGGCCAAAGAGAAAAATGACTGCTGTACACGGAACTGCTGTGGTGCAATTAGGAGTTTTGACATGAAAATTAAAGACAACATGGACCGTGAGGTCATTCGACTAATTCGCCCTTTTCGTTGTGTCTCTTGTTGGTTCCCCTGCTGCTTGCAAGAGGTGAGTGCATGAGTGTTCAGATGGGTTTTAGCATGCAAAACTTAAAAAAAAAAAAAAAAAAATTTACAATATATTGAACATAAGATTCTTAATCCTGAAGATCTAATTGGCTTTAAGCAGCTTTTAGGTGTGTGATCTGGTAACTGGATTGAATATAGTCCAGAAAGGGGGAGTATGAATTAAAACTTGATATGAAAAAATTATTTTAATGGATATTTTTGCATCAGTTGAGACGCCTCTCTCATGTCAATTAGTCTAATGAGGCATTTGCCTCTCCCACTAGAGGAAGATGCTAACAGATTAAATATTCCATGGCAATATATACCAGTCAAACGTTTGGACACTGTTTTTTCTTTATTTTTATTATTTTCAACATTGTGCATTAATACGGAAGACATCCAAACTATAAAAAGACCACATATAGAATTATGTAGTAAACAAACATACAAAGTGTTAAACAACTCAATTGTAGTTATTTTGGACAATCTAAAATATAAAACATTTATCTTTAACAGCTTGGCATTCTCTCATCATATTCATGAGGTAGTCACCTGAAATGGGTTTCAATCCCCAAGTGCTATCTCCTCAACTGTCAAAAGCTATTCTATAACAGGCTCACCTCACCATCCCAAGAAAGTGAGCTACCTCTGCTGCAGAAAATACGTTTATTAGAATATGCAGCCGAAGAAACCACCGATTTACATAAATATTTGAGTTCAAGTGGCAGACATATTTCAACATCCACTATTTAGAGGAGTCAGGCCTTCTTGGTCAAATTGCAGCAAACAGAACCTTACTTTAAAAGAACTTGAGATTTGTAAGTCTCTAAAGAGATTAACTGAAATGCTTACCACACCTCAGGCCTCCACAGCCTATATTAGTACCTGATTTTATTAACGCACTTGTGAGTAAATGAGCACAAATCTTTAAAACCCGACCCCAATATCTAGTGGAACGTTTATACAGAAGAGTGGAGGTTATTACAACAAGAAAATGGGGAATAAATGTGGAATGGGATGTTCATAAAGCACATACAAATCTGATGTTCAGGCATCCACAAACGTTTATCCATATAGTACATCATGTTTATGTGATTAGTTGCTTTACATGCCATGCAACTAAGGGTGTTTTGTTTTTTGGGAAACTTCTCTTTTATTCTAACAGTTTAGATTCAGTTTACTGTATGATGTAATGTTAATATTAATACATGTGATTTCCTAAAGCTGGAAGTGCAGGCACCCCCTGGCACTACCATTGGCTACGTGACCCAAGACTGGCATCCCTGTTACCCAAAATTCTCTATCAAGGGTGCCAACAAAGAGACTTTAATGAAACTGGAGGGACCATGCTTGGCCTGCAACTGCTGTGGGGATGTCAACTTTGAGGTGAGTACAATACTTGGAGATGTATTGTACTGTACTGTGTTGTAATGTTACATGTTGTATAGACAGTGCTGATGGTAACTTGATAACTTAAAAATCATACTGTGACCATGATAGTTCTTTTATCATTGTGTAGCTTATTTTTTAATAGTGTTCTGTATTTATAAAGCCAGTACGTATTTGGTTCTTATTTAATAATCAGTGTTACAGTGCATCCAGAAAGTGTTCACAACGCTTCACTTTTTCCACATTTTCTTTTACAGCCTTAATCCAAAATGGATTAAATTAATTATTTTCCTTAAAATTCTACAAATACCCCACAATGACAACATGCAAATGTATAAAAAAAAGGGGGAAAAAACACATGTATTCACAGCCTTTGCTCAATACTTTGTTGAAGCACCTTGGGCACTAATTACAGCCTCAAGCTTGGCGTACCTATTTTTGCTCAGTTTCTCCAATTCTTCACAGAACCTTTCACAGAATCTCTCCAGAGATGTTCAATCAGGTTCAAGTCTGGACTCCTGTGTTATCTTGGCTATGTGCTTAGGGTCGTTGTCCTGTTGGAAGATGAACCGTTGCCCCAGTCTAAGGTCCAGAGTGCTCTGGAGGAGGTTTTCATCAAGGATGTCTCTGTACATTACTGCATTCATCTTTCCCTCAATCCTGACTAGTCTCCCAGTTCCTACTGCTGAAAAGAATCCCCACAGCATGATGCTGCCACCACCATGCTTCACAGTAGGGATTGTATTGGAAAGGTGATGAGAGGTGCCTGGTTTCCTCCAGATGTGATGGCATTCAGACCAATTAGATCAATCTTTGTTTCTCATGGTCTGAAAGTGCTCCAGGTGGGCTGTCATGTCTTTTACTGAGGGGTGTCTTCTGTCTTGCTGCTCTACCATACAGGCCTGATTGGTGGAGTGCTGCATAGATGGTTGTTCTTCTGGAAGATTCTCCTCTCTCCACAGAGTAGTGTTTCAAGGAAAATAATGAATCTAATCCATTTTGAAATAAGGCTGAAACATAACAATGTGTAAAAAGTGAAGCGGCTGCACTGTACATCCCGATACAGTTTCAGCGTTACACCTTTTAAAAATATGCGCTTATACTCCTTATTCGTATCCATGATTTCCCTCAGCTCAAAGGCAAGGATGGAGGAAAGCCCATTGGTCGAATCAGTAAGCAGTGGAGTGGACTACTAAAGGAAGCATTTACCGATGCAGACAACTTTGGCATCCAGTTTCCCCTTGACATGGATGTGAAAATGAAAGCTGTCCTAATGGGAGCTTGCTTCCTCATTGTGAGTTGTAACATTGTATAAATGTCAAGTGATCGAAAGCACATTTTCCCAATTTACATAAGCAGAATATACAAATTTATTCAAACATATTGTTCATTGTGACCTTTATGAACACAATGCAGGCTTTAATTCAAGCTCACACTAACATTTCTCTTTTGTCTTTGCAGGATTTCATATTCTTTGAGAAAGTGGGAGACTCTAACCAACGCAACACTGTCTTCTCTTAGAGAAGTAGATATGCTCCAATATGCCTTGTAATCAGTAATTTCTCTTATCTCATGTAGTATTTGGGTCATAAAAAGATAACACTACTCCAACTCCTATTGGTCACACTCGTGAACTTGGACCACCTTACTTTGTTCTGATTTTTCTGTTTGCACACCTGACCTACAGTGTGTGAAACACAGGAAAGTGATGGACTCTAGCTGGAATTTCCGGTTTATCTATCTTTGGTCACGTGGCATTCCTGCCATTTTCCTGACACACCTTAACCCTCATAGTTCAGAATGTATTGTATTCAGTGGTGTTGATTCAAGCACATTGTGCTAATCCCACAAAAATAATATCAAATATGAATGTGTATTTTTATTGCATGATCGTGTTAGACAAATGTAAATCAGGTTTAAATGTCTTGTTTAAAAACTTTTTTTTTTTTTTTTAACCATAAAATGTCTTATCTTTTCAAAGATTTTGTATGCTTCAATAAATACAATAACAGTGCTACATTGTAGCTCTTCAATATTAAGAATTGCAAAGTTGTAGATAATAATGGCATATACATAAATTAGATAATATAGAAATTATTAGATAATAAACTAGAAATTGTATACTTGTGTCCTTAATCTCCTAGGGCCTGTCTGGGGGTCAAGACATACACCTCGTTACTTTCATAACTTAATACCTTTAATATTAGTTAGGACTAATTTCTAGTGAATTATAGTAATTACTAAGTAATAAAGTAGATATTGTATATTTCATTTACTATGCATTTATATATATATTTGCTCTGGATATGTAGATGAAGTGTAGATGAATAGCTGAATAATAACCCGAGACATAGCATTTAATTAGTGACTCACAAAGTTTGGATTATGAGCCAGTTGGTCAGGAAAAACTGAGTAATAGTAAGGAGCACTCCACTGTTGGAAGGCTTTTCTTTTTCTTTCTGTATTCTCTATTCCCTGTGGTGGATGATGACATGCCTAAAGAACCCACAGTGCATAGAGAGAGTGCACCACAGCCTTCTTTTACATCAAAACTATTGTCTAAATGTAATAGAAAACAGAAGTTTGGTTTATTGGAAGTAGATTTCTCCTCACTGTGCCAGCTTTATGTGCCCGTTTTACTGTGAAATGGTAGGAATATAAAGTTTGTCCTTGTGGATAAAGAGAACCTAAACTAATACTACACCCAGTACCTTAAAGATTTCTAGCTTATTTCCATGTGTAAGATGGCTAGTATTAGTGAGTGTCATTTAAAAAATGTGGTTAATCTTCTAAACACACTGTTTACACAAACTCATTTTTACAACCAATCTTATGTTTCAAAAGTGCCTGATCTGTTTTTTTTTTTTCCATCCATAGTGAAGTAAAGCCATTTTATTTATTTTTTTTTTTTTTGCTAAGCTCAGAGTTAAATATATAATGTGACTATTCAAAAGCTTTTATAGAAATTAAGTATGCTAGTATTTGCATGTCCCTGTATATCTGTGCATAAACCTACATTAATATACATGCATGTGTAATGAACTGTACTGTTAACATTAAAAATGCACTTACCTGTGATTTAATAAAATGAGACTATGTTAATGTTTAATTTAAAGGAGTATTTATTGCACAACTACCATCCATTCATGCAACCAGTCACCCAACCTATATAATCTGATGATTCAGCACCATACTGTTCCAAGAATTTGGAATGTTATGTCTCACCCTACTGGCTGAAAGTGTTTTTTTATTTTTATTTTTTTTTATTTTCTTTTCTAAAAGCAAGGGTGTGTGTTGGGTGTGTTTTTAAAGAATATCAGATGTACTTTTTTTTTTTTTTTTTTTTAATTAAAAACAGTTTGCTAGGGGAAATTGTGATTTAGCTCATTTAATCCAAAGAAAAAGAGAAACTCATGTTTTAATACTTACAATCTTTACCATGCACAATAGAAAGGATGAATCACTTTAGGGAGCAAATACTTTGAGTTCTATGAATTTGCAAATGTGAATGCTTGCATGATATGCAAATTTAAATTCAATTCTATAGAACGTGAGGGGCCACACAATATATATAGCAATATAAAGTGCCATTTTATTTGAAGCCAACAAAAAAACAATTTTCTACATGTAAAAAGCAGCACAAGGTGATACAAAAGTTGGAACATTCAATCACTTACATGCTCCTCCAAGTAAGATTTCTTTAAATAAAGTTACTCTAATGTTTATCATGATAATATAAAATTTGTTTTGTTGCCAGGCCCTGTAAAATGACCTTGAAAAAACAAGGCATCATTGTTAATAACTGGCCTTTTAGTATTGCCTGTTCAGGATTTTTTTTTCTTTTTTTTACAGTTAAGTAACATTCATCTAAACTCTCTTTCTTCAGAGTATTTTGTTTATTGGTTGAACTCTTTATTCACTGCTGTTCTTCGATGCAATTTCCTGGTTATCAGGTTAAATTTTTTTATTTAACTTTGCATCCAAGGAGAGTGAAAAGTATATCACAAAAAGGGAGAATATTGTATAGCAAACAATTTAAAAAGCCAGAATTTGACACCCTATAGTTCTAACTATTGTTTGCAGTGGAGTTTAATATAAGCATCAGTTAACTTGCACAGATTCAGATCTACACATTCATCTTATTCTATAAACCAATTACATATCAAAAAAGTTGAATAAACTACAATTTCTATATATAAAAATCAAAGCCCACAGTTGCTGTTCCACCCTCTCCCCACGTTTCGTTTCCTTGAATTATACTGAAGAACAACACTTGAAACAAATCCTTCATTTTTAGCATGAGTGCTGATGTTGAGTGATTCACTGTAGATAAGTCTGTAGAAGTCTATTAAGGATAATTCATTCAGCAGGCAGGGGGCAATGCTGAGTTGCTACATACTTGCAAATTAGGATTTGGATAAGCAAGCAGCTTTTCATGCATGTAGAGACAGGTTTTAGCTCAGAGGACACAGTCTCCACAAAATGTGTGACTAAATTTGCACTTTGAAACCGGTAATATTGCAGGACAAGGTGGTGTCTGTTTGCTACAACTGTGTAGCAACAAACCTTCTCTTATTTCTTGAAAGTAATGATTCCTGCTCCTTGTTTTTGTTTTTTTAAATGGGGTCCAACGCTGATTACCAAAAATATGTTACTAGGTCCGCAGCTTCTATTTCTCAAGTTGGTAATAGACTGTGATCCATAAAAGGCGGGAATAATCCAACCACAAAAGAGAGAATAGCCCCGCAGTGGTGGTCAATAAGGAAGTTTAGTCATGCCTCCTTTTGCCATTTGACACAGGCCCTTTGAATCCTTAAGTGTAGAGCTGAGCATCTCCTTAGTGAGGTATCTGACTGAAATATATCCTCTCAGTTCTATGGTCTGTCACTGCGTTTTTCAGTAAGCATGCGGATAATGAAACGGCTAGCCTGCTGAAGGTCCCAATTGTAGCGAGCTAGTATCTTATGGCATTCATCTCGAGAGCACTGGTTCATGTGGTAAAGTTGCTCTGCCTGAATAGAGCATAGGAGTGGATAAGTGAAAGCTATATACATTTGTATTATATATTATATATTTTTTAATGTTTCTTTTACCTTAAGCTGTTGTTCTGCCCTCAGTGGATTCCAGTCGTTGCGTTGTAGGGCTTTCTTAACTTCTTCAGTAGTTACTCCATGTACTGCTGCCTGAACCTGTGTAATCACAACGTATTTGCAGGCAGATTGAAATTTATATTTGGTGGTTTGTTCTTATTTTGTTTTTGTACTATAGTATTTTTTAGTGTAGTGTAAAACAAAAAATTTTAAACAGCTACATTTGTAAGCTTATTAGAAAAGAAAAGAAAAAAAAGATATATATATATATATATATATATATTTTATGTCCACACCTGTGATTTTATCGTTTCCTTATCTACCTGGGTCTGTTGTGGTGGGTATCTTTCCTGTACTTTCTCTCTTTCTCTCTCCCGTTCCCTTTCTCTCTCTCTTTCTTTCTCCATATCCATGTCACTATCAAGCTGGGGGCTTGATTTGGCCAGATGGGTCATCTTGGTTAGATTGGTAAAACCTCTAGGCTGCTGCTGTGGTTGGAACTGCATATTTGGATGAAATGGAGGAAGTGCCCAAGGCCCTGGATTTCCTGCTCCTCGCCGATCAAAAATCATATTTGGATGCTTTATACGTTTGAAGTTGGGTGGTGGTGGCCGTGGAGGAGGGTTGTTACCACTTGCATCACTGAACCTGCGAGTGTCCATGACAAAGGCACCTGAGACGGGTTTTCGTTCGTTAGCTCGCTGAACACAGTTACCATTACCACCTGGAGCTTTGTTCTGAGGGGCACCCACGACAGATTCTAAACTGCGGGACATTCCTAGAAAAAAAAATTAGGAGGTATCAAGGCATGGAATAACAAGGAATCAAGTATCTGGTGACAGCATTTGTGAACATGCTGTATCTTTGTTCTAACCTGCCATTTTCTTTAGATTAGATTCTTGCCTCTCTCTCACTCCTGTTCTCCAGTTTCCACTGCTGAAATGACCACATTATTTTTAGTCAAGTGTAAACCTCCATAGCAAAAACATACAAATCGGACTGCATACACAACAATTTGGATCAACCACACTTCCATGTTATACAGGTAAAAGAAATCAAACCACATCACTCACTCCTCAAGTCGTTCTGTGGCTCCCCAGATACGCTCTAGTTTGCTGTCTCCATGTCCTCTGAGTGGCGAAGAAATATGAACAGCTCCAGAATTAGGACTAAATGGTCCCACTGAAGAAGCGAAGGAAGTGGTCAGTGCTGGAGAAAACCAACCAATATTCATTGTCCTCTGGTTTTGACCCTTCCACTCAGGTAAATCCGGCCTAGGTATAAAGAATGTAAAAAGGTGAATAGAAAACAGATCTATATTAACACTGAGACTAAAATTTCCACAGACAAGCATTAAATCAAAGCCAGTTTCCCTGCTTAGTCAGAAACAGAATAAATCTTAAATTCTTGCTCCTGTCAAGCGTCAACTATTAAAGAGCTTTTGCTAAACCTCTTTTGCAAAGAGGTCTTTGCAAAGAGCTTAAAGACTAAAGAATAAGGGCTGACTCAAAAGGCTGAGGTAAGCTAATCTGTCCCATTTCTAGTCCATTTTTTTTGGTTTTCTTTCCATTTCTTACCCATGCTCTATCACAGTCAGTACATCATTGACCTGTAGAGTAAGCTTTCTGGGCTCTGCAAAATCCCGCGCTGCACACAGTAGCATAGGCTGAGCCTAGACATATAAAAGCATGTAAGAACATCATATTATTATATACTGTATATTTAATGTATTGTATATGATATATACATATATTAACATGGTCAACACATCATTGAAACAAAAACATTTCGAAGTATATAATCCAAACAGTCTTCCGAAACAAAATCACATGCACCTTTCTAATCTACTTACTGCATTTAATATACATGTATTGAACACCAGAGTATGCAACACACAAATGACGGAGCAATTTCATACATAGCTTAAGTGTACTTAGGACTAACCTCAGCCACCAAAGTAGTTAGTTGGGCGAATGTGGGCCGATCTGCTGAATTGCAGGCCCAACATTTCCGCATCACACTGTAGATCTCCTGAGGACAGTCAGGGGGCCTTGGCAAGCGATCTCCCTCCCGCTCCACATGAAACAGGATCTGCAATGGAACAAAATATGCTTTTAGTGACCAATGTGAACATGGGTGCTTTAATGGTAACGTAATGCAGGCAACTCATGAAACCTCACAGAAAACCTAATAGAATTAGCTTGTCTGTCAGACGTAATAACATTGTGACAGATTAGCTGCTTCTATATCACAAGTATATTGTGCAATTCCTGCAGATAAACACCTTACATCCATACACACAAACCTGTCTTGCAGACAATCCAAGCCAGGGCTCCTCACAGTAAGTGAACATCTCCCACAGTGTGACCCCATACATCCAGACATCTGAGGCATGTGAGAAAAAGCCCACACGCAAACTCTCAGGAGCACACCTACAGAGTGAGAGAGAGAAAAAGCAAGAAAGAGAGATATATACTTTATTTAATCTCCATCTATCCAGTAGATGCATAACTATGCCCCCACACCTCTAAGAAATTTTCATTTTAACATAAACCACAAAATCAAATCAATTCACAGAACTACTGCTAGTGGGCATCGGAGCTATTACTGAAAATAGGCTCCAGGTGTGTCCTACAACAACAGCACACCAGTTTGAAATTGTGCAAGAATATGTCAGGCTTTTGGAAAGGCCTATTTATGTAATGTTAAGAATCAAAATGTACTTTTATGAAAACATTAAGAAAAATGGTTTTGGAAAATGGAAATAGATACTTAAAATACCCTCAATCATGAATATATAAATGTAAACAATCTATTCTCGAGCAAAATTGGCTTTAAATTGACATGACATGTTAATATAGGATGTAGGATGATACTTTACTGAGAATAAAAGTGCACACATCTGTCCAGGTGTTTTTGCCAAACTACAGGCTGGCCTAAAAAGTTCTTTTCTCTGACTGATTGCCATTGTTGATAAAGAAGTGTACTATGGCAAGAAAAAAAGTGTGTATTGTTTGCTTTGTGCATATATTTTTTTGGATACACAGGGAATTGCCCAAAACTCTAAATTAGGTCTTAAAGACTTTTACTTGCCAGGAGAAATATTTTAGCCCCCACATAAATGGCATTGCTATTGTTAAAATGCCTTTTTATACACAAGACTATGCTAGTTTTGTTTAGTTATCCATTTTTGTTACATTCTTTTTTTTTATTTTTGCATTTATGTACCAGAGAAAGGCAGGATAAAATAAACATCACAGACTATGTCATAGTCTGACATAAGAGTCTGACATTTTCCGGGTGGGTTATGGTTATCAACAGTAACATGTTTTGGCAAAAAGAAGTGTTTATTCCATACCAAGCAAAAGGGATACGTCGGTGGGCTCCCATGATGTAGTGATCTTTGTCACGACCCAGACCCCTCATCAGGCCAAAGTCTGCAATTTTGACCATATCTTTGGAGGCCAGAAGCACGTTCCGAGCAGCCAGATCTCTGTGAATGAAATGGCGTGACTCCAAATAATCCATTCCTGCAGCAATTTGGGTGCTAAAGTGCCACAGACGAGCTAGTGGGTAAACGCCCCGCCGCATGCGGAGTATGTCATACAGAGAACCCAGCTCTGCCAGCTCCGTCACCTTAAGTAAACACAATCAAAAAATTTTTTTTAATATATAGCTTGGCTCATCATTTACAAATGTTTTTTGGCTTTTAAATCCTGAGCATTAAACAAATTTATATAATTGGACAACATGTTCCTGTGTTTCCTTATGCTACAGTTTTGGAAAACTCCAGAACAACCCAGCCTACCAAGTGATTAACATTTACAGTAGAACACAAGGGAACCACAACTTACCATCTTGAGAGGGTGGGTGAGGACCACGCCATACAGACGGATAATATTGGGATGGTCCAGAGACTGCATGGTAGTGACCTCCTGCAGAAAGTCTGTTACTAGTTCCACCTCCCTAGACATATTGGTTCTGAGAGTCTTCACTGCTACAGGGAGCTAAAAGCAAGAAAATAAGAAATGCAGTGCTTTTAATAGTTACAGTGCTACTGCTGAGACCAAATTTTAAGTCACTTGTCAATTGTAGTCAGCAGAACATTTCATATGCTCATCACTTGTACATGGATTCAGACCCACTTGCCCATACAAAACAAGTCAACAGCTGTCTTTTATTCAGTATGAATTTATTTATTTATTTAGATTTTTTTATTACTGCATGTATTGTTTTATTAACAGCCTAACATATATGGGTCAACAACCACCCTCTTTGTCTCTTTTATGTTGGTTTTGCCCTTGGTGATTAGATGGTACACTTGCCTCTAGTTTCTAGCGACCAATTGTATTATTTTAATAAAATGGTTTTAAAGACGTGTTAATATTCTTTGCATGTACAATTGTTTTTAAATAACTTATACATAAATAGGGCTGCAACAACTAATAAATAAAATCGATAATAATCAATAATGAAATTCATTATCAACGAATGCCGTTATCAATTAGTTTGCTGCTTAAGCTATGGGTTAGCGTGAGTGCGAGATAACACAGCCACTTGCAAAATGGCGGAGAGTACAGGTCAACTGGCAGCAGAAAAAATGTGTGCGTCTCAAGTCATCCAAGGCAACAAAGACTGTAACATGCAGGTTATTCAAAGCGGAGCTTGTATGGCATGGAAATACCACAGTGATGCACAAGCACATGAAAAGAAAACACACTGGTGTCAGGGATGAAGGCGAATCATCAGCACGGCAAGCAAAAACTAAGATATGTAATCCTTATCATGGGAAAACGGTACAGTTTAATGAAGTGCTATTGTGTAAACTGTTTGTTAACTTCAGGACAGTCGCATTGGATCTGTTCTGTCTGGACTCGCAAGCATCAGGTTGCGCAATCTGCTCGCTCGTGACATGGATTCAATTAAAACGGTGTGAACAAACACTGAATCTAAAAGCAGCAAATAACAGCAGCAGTGTAACTATTACATTTTTTAGTCACTGTTGTGGTTTTCAGCAAATGTTTCACCAATGCATATTTTGTCCCTTTTTTTCTCAGCCCCATTCTCTTTTTATAGCATTTGTCTATTACAACAATAACTTATCTGTTTTCAAACGTGATTTACTGCAGCTTTTCTACGATCAAATTATTTATAATGTTTGCATATTTCATTTATGCATATATTATATAATTATTAAACAAAATTTAATTCATTATATAATCGAGATGTTTACATCTTCACAACTGAACAAAATGTCCAAACAATGTTGTATTATATTTATCCAGATTTTTTAAGCATGGTTAATTATCATTTAAACCTATACAAATATTGATTTACACACAGTTACTTTAATGACTTAATGTAAAAAAAACTTTTAGCAGAAATAAGCAAACAAACCACTCGTCCAGAAGGCATATGCCACTCTGCCTTTTTCACCACCCCAAAGGAACCTGAGCCCAGCCTGTCCCCAAACACCAGATCTCTGTCCTGGATAAGACATGTGACAGCTCGTACTACATCCGGCCCTGGGCCAGGGGCACCACCACTCAACTGGTCACCTCCTTCTTGTCCACGGCCAGTAAAGACCTGTCATAAGATTATTGAAAGATTTTCTGTATAAATTCCATGAGATAAATGTTGAGAATATATAATAAAGTATCAAGACTATACCTTGGCCATCCATGATCGTGGCCGTGCATTTGTTTTGTATCGCTTGACTGCTTCCCATAATCGTCTTTGCCCTGTTGACACATCAGTTTGTTTGATTTTTATTTGCAAATCTAGCTTTAAAATTTTTTTTAAATATTCTTTAAAATACCTATGGAAATAAATTTATGAAACCCAAAGCATATGAGATAAAAACCTGGTTTTTTGATGCCTATCTGTTCCAAATCCGTGTCCTTGACATAATCCAGGTGTTCGATACGCGTCACATTGAGTTCATCGCGGATCTTTAGGAAAAAACGCTCCAGCTGCACTTCTGCTAAAAGCTGGTACAGCAACTGAGTGTCCGGATCCATCAGAATTCCATGGCTGTTCAACACAGTAGGCAATCTGAATGGAGAAAGTTTAGAATTTAACAAATACACTTAAATATAAAAGATTTTTAAAACAATGATTATATAATATGAAAGGCCAAAAAAGCTTACATCAACTTTCATTCACAAGCTTTCATTTAGTCCTGCAGCTGAATTATATAAATCTGCAGTAGAACAAAATAAATAACAATATACACAGAAATATAATTTATCTATAAAACAGATTTAGAACAATTTTATTTATTCTATATTCAATACAAAAATATTGCTATTACTAACAAAATAAGAACCACCACTCAGTTGGGACAAAAAATAAGATCCAGGGTCATACTTGCCAATTACAGAAATTATGTTATGTCTCGAAATATTTATATAAAGTTATTTAAGTTAGTTATATAAAACCTCATGTTATTTAAAACCTGCAATAAAAAAAAACTTACCTCAATCGTAAATCTGAGCACATTTATTCCCATAGATAATTAAATACCATCATGCATTAATGATTTATTTGCAACTAAATAGACAACTAATAATTACAAAAAAATAACTTTTTGTTCTTTTTTTTTTTAGCGCTGTGAAAGCATTGTTTTTGTAATGTCTTATTCTTTACGTCTGCTGTTTTTATATTGAGGAGGCATGCTGGGTTGCTGTTGACAACAGACAGGCATTCAGCAAAAAAACATTTAGGTTAGGAACCTAGGCCACTAGACACCAAAATGTGAAGGTTGTATTCAAAGCAGATTTAAAAAATATAAATAAAAAGAATCACTTACTGCTACTGCTACTACTACTACTACTACTACTACTACTACTAAGAAGAAGAAGAAGAAGAAGAAGAAGAAGAAGAAGTATTACTGAACCTGTTAACAGAAACTCAGACATTAAAAGTATTTTAACCTTTTTTTTTTTTTTTTTACAAAAAAAACAATGATAATTTTCTGACCACAGCAACATGCCTTCTAAAGAACACTTAACAAACTGCAACATAATATCTTCAATTACATGACTCAAAAGAAAGAAAGAGAAGCAGCAATTACAGGAGGAAGAATTCACCTACAGATGGCTAGCATGACAGAAGAGAGGGGGAAGAGGCAGACATTATGTTCACAGATAACAGAGATCTTTTTGGCAGAATACCGTAAAAGTAACAGTACCATCATTTATAACCCAAACTAATGACCTCTGCTTCATTGTAATAGTATAAGGAAGGTTGAAACCTCCATGCATCATGCAGCTGGCTGGCTGATTGTCATACTTGTTCAGAAAGATATCATGAATTCAGAAAAAGTCATTTTGTAATATGTGACCAACAAAAGCTTATATAATTTTAAAAAAGGAGCAGCAGAAGTAGCTGGAGACGTGGGCAGTAACAGCATACATATCTGTATCTATATAACTGTAATTATATAAATGCTATATGTATTATTAAATATAGTTATAGTAATGTATTAGAATTACAATGAAACAGCCAAAACACCATGTAGGATTAGACAGTGTGAACACTATGTTCACTATGTTCAATATGTATTTAGTTATTGATGGAATTCAAGTTGCTATTGAACTTTCTGATTTCTCAAATCAGCTGGAACATTCACTTAACACTTAACAATTCGATAATGAAACATTACAATAAATCTCATAGTGATTATTTTAAATAAAAAGAATGCAAATGCTACCTGAAGTATAGGCAAATTCTAAATATTTGTAACCATAAAAAATAAGTGTAAAAAAACAGTAATTACCAAATGTTGATGTTGGCGGTATCCGAAGAAAGAAAAAGTATTTAGAATGACAGATAGAGCACAAAGAATTCACACACAACCGTTACTGAATGAATAAATGACACACAGTTGAAGCATCAGTAAGCATGTCAGAGTCAGTAACATGGGGGCCAGTTCAGACAAGCACAGACTAACAGACTAAGAAAATAAGATTCTCCTGGGATACACCCAGAAACCCACACCCAAAACACTGAGAGGAAATCTAATGAATTTAACAAAACAGTTTCACAGAAACAATGCACATGTGAAATCAGTTTCTCAGTCTAAAGTTGATTAGTAAGCCACGATTACTCATAGATACAGCAAAGCCTTATTTTTTATAAATCGAGGATGAGTGACCAAAATATGTCAATGAATCAATCACAATCTATTGCAGACATCTAAAATATAATACACACAAGGTTAGCAAACAAACCTGCACAGCCTCAGTGTTGCATTAAAAAAACCTTGCAAGCAAATAAACTATTTAACACTAATAAGTGGGGAAAGGGGGAAACATTTTTAAGATCTAATATTTTAGTCAGAGTTTCTAAATGGCATAAGATTATGCCAATACCTACAAATCTCTTAACAAATATAGCATAATAAATTAAAAAATGTATATTACATTGTCACATTGCCAAGCCTTTACAAGGTAACAATGGGCAATTATGCAGAGGTGAATGTTTCTGAAGGTCTATGATTAAATAGGTGTGTCTTGAAGTGTTTACCGGGTATTACATGCGTCCTTCTGATTCAAAAATCTATAAGGAACATGATACAAAGGTATCAAAAATTCATAAGAAAATAATTAGTAGATAAATATTAATTATTAACAGTAAGGGATCAGTTGTGATTCATATCTTCATTTGACTAAACATAGGAATAGGTATCCAGAATAGTTGTCCAATACTCCTAACTGGTAAATAGTTGTATTTGTTACATGTGACGCATGTGAACTGGTGCATGAACTGGCACAAATGCCAACGTGTGCTTTGCTTTAATTACGCATTCATCATGTATTTGTCATTACCTCCATGTTAGCAGCAGAAACTTTAGGAGGCTGATATAGGTTTTGTAAAACCATGCATTGATTAAAAAAAAGTGAACGGTTAGATATGTAGAAAATATTAGCAAAATGATACACCGTTCAACAATATATAGTTTCGGGTATCAGTTTTAACTAATCCGAGCAAAGATTGTGCTAATTTGCAGTGTGTAAAATAATGAAAATTGATAAGTGTTTTAAAAAATGTATCATATACTATATATATATATATATATATATATATATATATATATATATATATATACACACACACACACACACATACACACACACACATACACACACACACAGACACCATAAAACAATATAAATTCTATAAAACTAAAAAGCACTATTGTGTTCACAGAGATCACTATTGTGATCATCATTGATTGTGTGTCTACAAACCAGGATTTAATAATTTTTTATACTGTTAGGCAACAAAGACATTTTATACCTCAGCAAACCCACTGTATGTATTTACATTCATGTTGCTAAGGTTATTTCTGAGACTACATACTGCATATATACAGCCATAAGAGTTTCTATACATACAGACTATACAGATTGATCTATTTTTATAAAAGTATCATTATTTTGGTACATCAAAAGATTTGCTATATAGGTTTTGGGTAAGATGAAAAAATTGTATGTAATCTATAACACATATAAGGGTGTCGGTTTCGGTTCCAGGAAGCGCTAACGTCACGCTCTGACGTCAACTCACGCAACCTCGACCCTCAGTCCCACACCAGGTAAATACTTACAGGTAAATAAACAGGAAGTCGGAGTTTCTTCGAGGAGATCTTCTTTCTTCGTGAATTACATAGCAGCCTGTATGCTTCTGTCCATAACTTGGCAAGTCTGACTGCAGTATTATCGCCCAGGTCACACTTCCGAGCTTGTGTTACACAGATTCTCCTTTAAAAGTAAATCGTATCCCTGGATCAAACCTGTGCGATCTTCAGCAGGAAATGGTGCACGGTCCGATCTGATGTCGCTTACACAGAGTATTTCCCTTATTGACAGGTTTTTTTTGGTGGGAGGGAATCCTGGAACTAATCCAGTGCTCAGTAGTAGCTCAGGAGATTCCACCTGAAGTTCTTTTAACCAGAGTTTTCCAAAAACTCCAAGTGCACTCCTCCTCTTCCGTCTCTCCGCCCATCGACATCCACCTGTACCTTCGTCCAACAAGCATGACACCTACAATTTCCGCCAACATCCACCGAGGAGATGTTTTTGCTTTGCACTGCAACAGAATGGACGTTCACAAAAATACAATTAGCAACAATCAGATGCATTTCTGATTGTCTTGATTTGTTTTACTGAGGATAAATAATCATAAATGACGCGTGAAAAAAAAAAAGCTCGTGGGTGGTTTTTACACCATCAGAATTGTAGGTAGTGCTGCAACTTCACATGGGGGAAAAAACCAAACCAAACCAAACAAAAATGAAAGAAAAAAAAAGTAATTTTTTCCTCGAACTTTATTTTGCATGCTTTGTTTCTAAGTTCCTGGATCTAGTCAGGCCAGTCTGACTAGATTCTTACTCCTCCTCACTGCTTCCCCCTTTTCTTTTCTCTACAGCTTTCAGACTAATACAGAAAGGCCCTGTGTGTGATGTGTTTCTTTTCCCTTGCAGTCCACATTTACATGTGTCTGGGTGGGTGAATGTTAGGCCTTAAGCTATACTCATCCATTCCTGGAGTCCAACACTGGTGGCCAAGTGACTTAATTAATAATTAAATATTTATTTTGCACTTCTGAGAACTTTTGGTCCAGAGTCCCTAGCAATCAATGTCCATTTTAAGGAACATCTACTAAATGAGCTGGGCTAAGTTTGTAATCGCTTTCTATTTTTTTTTTTTTTAATGGTCAAAATGGTGTTCTTTAGTACCTTCCATGTGCCCACTGGTAAAGTCTGCATCCATGCAAACATACATTTCTTTTCCTAATATCCCTTGTGATATCAATCTATGGACAATAGAACAACCTGCACTGTGTCACAGGTTTACACAGATTTGAATATTCTCATTTAAAGACAAATCTGGTCCAGGCTGTTCAGCACAAACAATTCACAACCTGCTTTTTGTTAAATAGTTGTTATATAATCGTGTGATTGTTCTTCATTAACAATGCTAATTAATTGATATGATTGATTTGACTGATTGGTGCTTAAGTGAATGCTTCCTTTCCTTGATTCAGGGCATGATCTGTCTCAGAATTACACTTGATTTTCTTGACACTCTTCTTCAGCAGAGTAGTAAAGATCAAATGAAATGATGATTGAAATGACCACCCCAGGAATATTTTAGCAGAAATTCACAGATCCTTGAAACCATGGGTGCATCTGTTTAACACATTTAACCTGCGTTGATCTTTGAACAACTCTAAAGACAGTCCTGTGGACACCTGAAAATCACACCCATTTCTTCTAGTGTTTCTTCCCCCAAACTATTGCCACAGAGTTGGAACCACACAACCGTATATGATGTCTTAGTATGCTGTAGCAATTCAATTTCCCTTCACTGAAATTGAGGGGCCCAAACCTGTTCCAGAATGACAATACCCCTGTGCACAAAGAAAGCTCTATAGTGACACATTTGCTATGAAAGAAAAAATTAAGTGCCCAGCACAAAACCCCGACCTCAACCCCACTAAACATCTTTGGCCTCAACTGGAATGCTGACTACATCCAAGGCCTCTTTACTCAACATTGCTCAGAACCTACTAATGCTCTTGTGACTAAATGAGCATAATTTCCTACAACCAAGAAAGCCTTTTCAGAAAGGTTAATGGTGTTATAACAGCAAAGAGGACCACATCTAAAATAAGAGGTTTAAAAAGCATATGTAAGTATAATGGTTAGGTGACCACAAACCTTTATCCATACAGCACAGTACATAACAGCAATGCATAACCTCAAACATGTGAAACTACAATTTGGACTTAACTATGCCATATGTTGGGCCTGCACACTGTCTTATCAGTTGATTTTTATTTTTCCATCCAATTTGCAACAACTAATAGA
>JAAIIK010000162.1:1047014-1062765 GCA_014706435.1 Silurus glanis
TATTGACTTTTTCAATCAGCAAAAGTGTTTTTGCAGGGTGTTTAATAAAAACATCTTCCACTTGTGCCAATTTCCTGCACTTGTTTTAGTTGCAGTTCTTTTTGTATGCATCGATAAATTAATCTCCCACTGATTCTGCATAATGGTGAGTTACATTCCCATTATATATGTAATTCAATTAATGATTAAATCATTTAATATGTATAATAGGAATGCATGTTGTGGGTGTGACAAAAATGGACTCCAGGCTGAGAGAAGAGGTGACCATCTGTGAGCAACATTATGGTTTCATGCCGTTGAAGAGCACCACAGACGCGTTATTTGCTTTGAGGATGTTGATGGAGAAGTATAGAGAAGGTCAGAAGGAGTTGCATTGTGTGTTTGTGGATTTGGAGAAAGCGTACGACAGAGTGCCGAGGGAGGATTCGTGGTATTGTATGAGGTCATTGAGTCAGGTGTGTCAGAGAAGTATGTGAGGGTGGTGCAGGACATGTATGAGGACATTGTGACAGCAGTGAAGTGTGCAGTAGGAACGACAGACTGGTTCAAGGTGGAGGTTTGATTGGCTCTGAGCCCTTTCCTGTTTTTAGTGGTGATGGACAGGTTAACAGACGAGGTCAGACAGGAGTCTCCATGGACTATGATGTTTGCGGATGATGATATTATTTGTGGTGAGAGTAGGGAGCAGGGTGAGAAGAGCCTGGAGAGCTGGAGGTACATGCTGGAGAGAAGAGGAATGAAAGTCAGTAGGAGTAAGACAGAGTACATGTGTGTGAATGAGAGGGAGGGCAGTGGAGTGGTGCAGTTGCAGGGAGAAGAAATAGAGAAGGTGGAGGAGTTTAGGCACCTGGGGTCAACAGTGCAAAGTAATGGAGAGTGTGTTAGAGAAGTGAAGAAAAGAGTGCAGGGAGGGTGGAGGGGATGGAGAAGAGTGGCAGGAGTGATTTGTGATAGAAGGGTATCTTCAAGAGTGAAAGAGAAAGTTTTTAGGACTGTGGTGAGACCTGCTATGTTGTATGGTTTAAAGACAGTGGCACTGACTAAAAGACAGGAGGTGGAGCTGGAGCAGAGCTGAAGATGTTGAGGTTTTTGCTGGGAGTGACGAGAATGGATATGATTCGAAATTCGTTTATTAGAGGGACAGCGCATGTAGGACGTTTTGGAGACATGGTGAGGGAGGCGAGATTGAGATGGTTTGGACATGTGCAGAGGAGGGACATGGGGTATATGGGTAGGAAAATGCTGAGGATGGAGCCACCAGGAAGGAGGAAAAGAGGAAGACCAAGGAGGAGGTTCATAGATGTGGTGAGGGAAGACATGCAGGTAGTTGATGTGAAAGAGGCAGATGTAGAGGACAGGGTGTTATAGAGACGGATGATCCGCTGTGGCGACCCCTAATGGGAGCAGCCGAAAGAAGAAGAAGAAGAAATACACTCCTAATCAAAATCTTAAGACCGGGGGAAACATTCCAAGTATTCGCATTTCACGCTGGTGGATCATAACCAGGTTGTAAGAACTGCTTTAAAATGTCAAAAGACGAAAAACGAGCAAGAGACAAAGAAACAGACAGTAGGCAATTTATTGAAAACTGCATTTAAACTTAAACAGGCTGTTTATCAGCTGATCAAAAGTTTAAGACCATAGCACAAAAATCCCCACAACAACTAAAAGTGTCAAAAAAGGACTCAGTAGTGAGTAACCCCACCGTTCTTGTTCATAACTTTAAACACTTGTTTAGGGTTAGGGTTAGGGTTAACCCTAACCCTAACCCCATTTGAGGCCCCTGCACAAGCTAAAGCTCCATCCCAGATCATAAGGGAGCCTCCTCCACTGTGCCATGTAGAAAACATCTCCAGTGGGATCTCCTTGTCATGGCAGTATTGTTGGAAGCCATCAGGACCATCCAGGTAAAAAAAAAATTTCTCATCCGAGAAAATCTTTCAATGTCCCACGTTTGGTGCTCCCTTGCAAATTCCAGTTTGTGGTGTGGGAGGAGACGTGGCTTTCGAAAACGTTTTTTGTTCTTTAAGTCTTTGTTCTTTATGCTGTCTTATGGTTATTGGGCTCCAGTCAGCATCAATAAGGGCCTTAATTTGGTCGAGGATCAGTCTGTGTACTCATGGACATCCCGTCGGATCCTCTGGCTCAGTGAAGGTGAAATCTTTTTGGGTCCACTTGATTTTTTTTGTCCCAGCTCAAAAATCCTGCCACGTTCAAAAACAGAAAGCTTTTTTTTTTTTTCCATCAGGAGATCATGACCTTAAAGCCATATTTTTGCACAGATTTTTAAAGGCTATGGTCTTAAACTTTTGATGCAGTTTTTAATAAATTGCCTACTCTCTATTTTTGTCTCTTGCTCTTGTTTCTTCTTTTGCCTTTTTGAAGAAGTTCTTACAACCTGGTTATGATCCACCAGCGGACATGCGAATACTTTCCCCCGGTCTTAAGATTTTGTTCAGGAGTGTGTGTGTGTGTGTGTGTGTATATATATATATAAAAATATTCTTAGTCAAATCAATCAGGTCAAGTCAAGTTTGTTGCTCTATCCATCCATCCATCCATCCATCCATCCATGTTGGGAGTAAAAGGAAGATGTTAAGACTTTTTGTAACAAAATCTCAATCAGCCTCATACACACACCATTATCACCTCTAGAGGAACGTGCAGAGAGAGAACGAGAGAGAGAACGAGAGGGGGGAGCTTGTGTGTGCATGTGCGCGCGCGCGTTGCTGACGTCATCAACAAAGGCTCGGCAACAGGCGCGTCACAGCTTCGTTGAAAGAAGGCGACGGGCTTCATTGATTAGGGCTGAAATTCTCCTCATACCAAATCTGCGACAAATCTAATACATATAGTACACCGCACAGCTAACACCCATCTACTGAAAATCACACAAAACTGCACTCGGACGGTGAGTGTTATCTCGATATGAATAAATCAAATGCAAAAAATACAAATAAAAAAAAAAAGGATACGGTGTGATGAGAAGTGTTTAGGCCAGCTAGCCACCTAGCCTGCTAATTATGCACGCTTTATTAACGTCACATTTCAGTAAGTGAAGAAACAAAAAAAAAACCATATCGCGGATTATAAAGGGATGTCTAACAGGAGTCAGGGTGATTATTTAACCTGCATAGCATCATGTGAAATATCAGTCATTTCTTCATGAGCCGCACTGACCGAAGACACGTTCATAAACATGTTCGGCTGCGGCTAAATGCTAACCTGTTAGTGTGTTCGTGTGAATTACACAAGGTGCTTCAGCACACACACACATGCAGCTTTATTTCATGTAATATTTTCTTCTTTTGTTCTGGCCAACGATATGAATTTTTTTCCACTGCTATATTATTAAGCTGTATTTGAAACCAATACGAACATGTCGAAGCCAATTAACAATTCAGTTCAGTAAAGACTCTGTAGGTTCATAACATTTTATATACTGTTAGTTTTCATATTGATCTGGGGGATTAAAAGGGCTTTAAAAAAAATCAAATATGAGTTTGTTAATTATTAAATTAAAAATGTACAAAAAAAATCTGTTCTACTTTGACAACAATATTTAATTTTTTATATGTGTATTTTTTTTAAATGTCTTATTATTTTAAATACATTTATTTTTTAATACTATGGGAAAGAGTGCCACTTAATTATACTCTGCAGACTTGCCGGATCTGTGCATAAAGTCTGCAATAAATCATATTGTCACACATCCTGATTTATTTGGTTATAACCAGGAAATTCCCAAAGCAGTAACATCTCAGGTTAAAAAAAAAAACACAGTCTTGAATTTGTGTGATTATTGATAGAGTACTATATGACAATTATACTAAACTATATTGCAGGTTTGTAATTGATTGAAGTATACATATTGTGTGAGTAAAATTTACTTGGAGGTATTGTGAATAAAATCACTGCCTTCAGTACATCAGTACACCCACAATGTTGTCTCGCACATACACGAACTAAAAAAAAATTAAAATTAGTACTGTGAAAATGACCATACAAATACTTGTTTGTATTAAATAACACAGTCTGCATGTGTATATAAAATAGGAAAAACTATAAATTATTAATTTGTGATTTGTTTTGAAAGTAAAATTATATGTGTGACATTCATTGCTTTAAAAGCAAACAGCATTGATATTTACATTTTGGATCCATCATCAGAAGGAAACAATATAGATCAGTGCTTTAGTGTCACCCAGCCCGTCCTATTTCATTGCATTCTGCTGTATTTTATATTGTTTTATCCTTTCATTTACCCAATGAGGCTTTGTGCATCTATGCCTGTTGCAGACGGCGAGCTGGCGCAGGTGGCAGGGTGCCCGTGGACCATGAGGGACAGCGGGACAAGCTTGGTTCCAAACCGCTGGCAGGGTGAGCTCTCCTTAACTGTGAGCCATGAGAGCAGTGGTGGAGGTATGGCAGGAGGTCACCTGTTGGGCCCTGATTCTCCTCCTAATGCCCAAAGTGCTATGGACTTCAAAGTAGGTCAAAAAGAAAGGGGGTGGACTGGAGAATATATAGAGACTGATGAGATGGATGAAGAGGATGGATTTGATGAAGAAGAGGAGGAAGACTTAGAAGAGGACCACTTGGAGGAAGGTGAGGAGATCAGTTCTGAATGTGCTCCAGTAGAGGAGGAGGAAGGAATGGGGGACTGGCATGAGCCACATGAGTCGTTGCCACAAATGGCCCATTACTACCAGAACTTTTCACCTTCGAATAAGGAGCAAGACAAACCCGAAGTCATGGATGTCCATGAGAGACCCCTCTGGGCTCGGCTTCTTGGCCTCAGGCAGCAGAGGCTGAAGCGGTGGAGGAAGCTTCGAGCCTCAACACGACTGCGCTTTCGGCTTGCTCAGAATTGGAAATCATGGCGGCAGCGGGCACAGTGGGTTGGCACACTTGGGTATAGACGAGCAAGGCGGTGGCGTCAGTATAATCTTTATCCAAGCAGGCAGAGGCGGGACCCAGGGATGAACAGCTCAAGACTAACAGCACAGAGTGCAAATGAAATTGAGACAGGTAAGTCTAATATTTCATGAAGTCCAAATGACATTTATCAGCAACTTTCTTATCGATGTAGTTCCTCATAAAATGGTGTTGATCTCATTTCAGATGCTTCATTTAGTGATTTGAATGGGTATCATGGCATTTCCCAGTCAAGCACAGCAGTCAGTGTTGGGAACAGTGAAAGGCAAGATTTTCCCTCAGTTTCCATGCAAAGAATGGAGATGGCCCTTACAAAAGAGCATGTGTCCTGTGTCCAAGGTAAATATTTATATTCAGTAAACCCACTGGCAGCAAATGTTAAAAAATCTAATAATATCCTGTCTTTAAAAATGCATTTACTACTTGTCCATTGAAAAATTGTTTATCCATCACTTCAATTTAATGTTAATGAAAAAGTCCTCTTGATCTCCAACAACTATCGGTTATTTTAGTCATCGTGTATTTTACCGATTTTTCCACCGATTAATCTAGTAATTGGATAAGAAGTACTTTTGCTTCATTTAAGAGCAATAATAAATACACAAGAGAAAATAAGACGGGTCTCTTAAAATTAACAAGTAATTTGTTTCCTTTTTAGAAAAATTTACATTTTTATTTCTGAAATTGCATATAAGAATGTGTCTGTGAAAACTAAACCCATTTATTGCATTTAATTGCCATAATTACATAAAAATACAAATATATCAATAAAAATTAATTTCAGATTACTGTAAATAAAAAAAGGTAAACGCACTGTACTGTGTTTTCTGTGTTTTAGTTTGAAATGATCCCAAACTTTGTCGTTTTCTTTCTTTTCTTTCTTCTCTTTTTCGCCACATTAAAAAAAGTTTGCCTGATTCCTATTAGAATTTTCTCGCAATTGCAAATTTTTTTTTCTCGTAAATTAGACTTTTTTCTCCTTGTAATTCTGAATTTTCTTTTCCTCGTAATTCTGACTTTTTTCTTTCAATTCTCACTACATTCATCACGTTTTTTTTTTTGTTTTTTTTGGCCAATGACCTTTTTTGCTTGTAAACATCCAGTATTTCTGGTGCATCCACCTGTAACCATGTTGTTGGCCTGAAGATTGAAGCTGTTGGTGTATGAACGAGGCTCCTCTGCTTCAACTGTCTTGTTCCGTCTCCTCCATAGCTGATTGTTAGACAAAGTTCTCTTGAGGGATCGGAAGCTCAGTTTCATACCATGCGATTCTATTGTTTGTAGACTATTTCATTTTCAATGTGTAAAGTTTTCTGGCACTGCAGAGGAGGTGATGCTGCCCGATTGGCTAAAAAAAAGACTTTGTCAAAAAGAATTGTGAGACATTGCGAGAAATCGAGTCGCAATTGCGAGAAATCAAGTTGTGGCGGAAACAAGCTTCAACATGAATCTTCTCCTCGCCCCTCACCGTTTTCTCCCAGTTCCTCCATTTTTTTTTTTCATTCTGCAGCATATTTTGTGTTTACCTGTCCAGAGCTCTGCAGAGTTTAGCAGGTGATGCATCAGTAATAATGGTCCTCGGGGAAACACAATGCTCTGTGTATAGTACATTTCTTTTTCAAATAATTTGCCTCAGTTTTTTTATTCATATTAGGGTGTTTTCACACCTAGTTCGTTTGAGCCCTCCAAACGCTCTCGGAACGGTTCAGTGTGTATATGTGAACAAACCAAGTGATCTCAGACCCCTTAAAAGGAAACACAAAACTTTTCGACATGGCAGGTCGCGGAGTCGTGTGGTCTTATGAAGAAAGCTGTGCACTTATTGATATTTGGAAAGAGGATGGCATTAAACGCCAACTACTCTCAACACATAAAAACATTAAAAGTATTTCTTCTGTTTTCCCAAAAACTGAAGGAAAGGAGCTACAACAGAACAGCACTACAATGTCGCGTAAAAGGGAAAAAAGTACGACAGAAGTACATGAGCACACGTGATAAAATGCGTCGAAGTGGGGAGTCTGCTGAAATCAAGGATTCCTGTCCGTTCTATGACGATTTGAATGAAATTTTGGGTGCAATACCTTGTGCCATTTTGAATACCCAAAATCCATTGCTGCACAGAATTCTGAGTTCTTATGAGGTTGAGGTGTGAACACGAAAGGGTCTGAGATCACTTCAATACTAAAGAGGACCAAAAAGACAACTGGGTTCTCTTTTGAGTCTTTTATATTGTGAACACGAAAGGGACTGCCCTTTCAAGTCACATTTGCTTAGATCACTTTCTGGTTCACTTTAAGTGAACTGGGTTTGGTTCTTTTAAAACGAACTATATGTGAAAACACCCTTACTCAACTCATTATATAGAGAAAATGTATGCCATCCCTTTTTCCAGAAAACGTGGAAACGTGGCAGTCCCCCCCCCCCCCGCCCCCAACACACAAACACACACACACACACACACATACACACACACACGCAAAAAAATAAAAAATAATTCAGTCACTCCATTTTCTGTAGTTGGGACAAAAGGGAACAGATGGCTAAATGTGATTGGTAGCTCATTTTGCTATTTTAAATACCTGGCAAAAACTTGCCATTTCAGGCCAGTCTTTCTTGAATATATAATCAAGTGGGCAAAGTTTGCAATCCCTCTGGTTTTTGGATGTATATGTACCTCTATAATACATTTTAGGTGTCTTGTTACTGTAAAAAAAAAAAAGCATTGGTAAAACTGAACAGCTATAATGTCTTGTCTTTCTACATTTATTTTAAGGGTATTCAGACTTTTTATGGAATTATATTTTTTAATTGTATGGAATTATATATTTGTAAAACATTTTTAAATCCTGTCCCAGGCATTTTGGATGAGTCCCTCCATAAATATGGCAGTCTGATCCCAATACACACTGATGATATAGTGGAGCAACTGCAGGAGATCTTCAGTGAGAGCTTCTCTCAACCTTACAGGTATAGCTGAACAAACTTTAATGGTCTCACAATTAATACACAAGTGAATATATGGGGGGGTGGAAAGAGTTGTTTTTCTAAGATACCAGCTAGATTTTATTCAGTGAATTCAAGTACATATAGTTGTATTTTTTTCACACTGCACATGTGATTTATTACAAATGGACACATGATGGTCATTTTAGGAAAGCAGAGGTGCACCAGATAATCCAGTCCTACCAGAGGTCCCCAGGTACGAGCATGGTACGTGGGTTCAGCGTTAACTACAAGCGCCATGTTCTCACAATGGATGATCTGAGCACTCTGTATGGACAAAACTGGCTCAATGACCAGGTATAGTGCATTTCTATAGTAATATATATTTATTTAATAAAATGTTAAAAATTTTGACACGTATATTCCCTCACATCATCTCAAGGAATACCATGTACATTTTTTTTCAGGTTATGAACATGTATGGAGACCTTGTAATGGATTCAGTGCCTGACAAGGTGATGAATTATGAAATTACTTTTCCATTATTTCCAGTAACTCTTTTGAATATAAAAATATAAAAAAGAAATGGATGGGATCCAGGGACCTGGGGGTTTGTATAGTCCGCTTTATGAAAATTACTTTATATAATGCCAACTGGAATCTGCATTTAAATGTCATAAAAAAAATCTATTCTTTAATAAGAACTCTCTCTGGCTACAACGACTACCCAAAATATTATTACCATTATTTAATGTAATTTCTATCCAGATATTTGGCTAACAGACTGGGCATGGAAACAGAGATGGGTTGGGTGGGTTTGAGTTATTTAGAAAAAGGTTGTCCACTTAGAGACCAATTTTACCCTAAATTTCTGTTTACCCATGATTAAAGGGTTAAAATAAAGAGCCACAGCCAGGGTTTCTATTGTAGTTGAACATAATAAGGTTAGCTCTGTCTTGTCTTTTAAACGAGTGGTAAAGAGGTGAAATACTGATACCAAGGAATGAATATTGCTTGTAACTAAGGCCTGTGGATCAGAATACATGAGTCTGATCCAGGAGACAAACTTTGTCTCAACACCAACCCATTCTGAGGTGTAAAAGAGGAAATTCACAACACTCTGTAAAATTATATTTTCCACCTACACAGAAATTAAGCATTTGAAGTGGAACATTTATAAACTGCATTAAACAGATGCCTAATATTAGAAAAAGGAATGTCTAGAAAGCCAGGAGCATGTTTCAGCTGATAATTAATGATGAGAACATTTAAATTTGCAATATCAGTACGTTTGATATTTATATTCTCATTCACTGAAACAGAGAAATAATGATGAGAAATCATTTCTTGGGCACCACCTACCTTGTAAATATGATAGTTTGTAATGTAATGCTGTACTGAGTGAGGTTTGAGTTGTATATTAGGTGAAAGAGTCTTTAAGCGCAAAATGTTTATGAAACCTTTTTTTTTTTTTTTTCTCCCCCATGCATTTTAGGTCCATTTCTTCAACAGCTTCTTTTATGATAAGCTGCGAACTAAAGGTTATGAAGGAGTAAAACGGTGGACAAAAAATGTAAGATGTTTTTTCCTGTCTAAAATCACTTGACATTACGCAGTCTTTAAATACATTCATTAAAATTAAGAATTAATAAAAAATAGTAAGCCATTTAGACAGGTAATAGTGATAGGTATTTAGTGATGTAATGATTTTGTGACAATAACTTGATAGTCCATTGGTTGGATATTTAGCTGTTTGGTTTTTTGAGATGTTTTGTCTGTTCTGAGATAAAGTCAGATGGCATAGAGACCTCCTGGCGTAGAGTTCATATTTGGGCCTAAAGTGTGTAAGGTTGTATTGTATTTGTTGCTTTTAGGTTGATATCTTCAGCAAGGATCTTCTGTTGATTCCCATTCACCTGGAAGTGCATTGGTCACTTGTATCAGTGGACATCAAACAACGTTTCATCACTTACTTTGACTCTCAGCGAACTCTTAACCGGCGATGTCCCAAGGTCCGAGCTTGTTTTTTTTTATTTTTTTTATAGTGTTTATTTTTCCACAATTGGATGATTTAACATGAATTTGCATTTAACATATACACAGTTTGTATTTTCAAATCCACTTGTTTTTTGTTTCCCTTTTTAGCATATTTTTAAATACCTCCAGGCAGAAGCTATTATAAAGCAGCAGAGAGATTTTCTCACTGGGTGGAGGGGCTTTTTCAAAATGGTGAGTCATAGTTGCAGTTTTATAGAACAATTGACCAGAAACCTCTATGTACAAAACTCTGATAATTATATTGAGTGTGAGCGCATGTTGAGTGAGTGTGTGAGTGTGTGTGTGTGTGTGTGTAAGTGAGTTGTCTAAATCAGTTTACATACATATTCAGTAGGTGTAAAGTGTTACCGATACCAGACAAATGACCTGTACATAGTCCATTTCACAAGCTGTTAATTTATTAATGTATTTGTATTTAGAATGTAGGAAGGCAGAATAATGACAGCGACTGTGGAGCTTTTGTCCTTCAGGTAAGTTAAGAAAACCTTCTCCAACACTCCTCAGTGTTTTATATAATTTTCTAAAGCTGTTTCATATCCCAGAGAAACAAAGAAACCATTAGAAACCACCCTCAATACATGCAAGAGTAAAAATGTAAATATATGTCAGCAGAATGAATGCACCATCTTTTGTGTCACCTTGCTTACTTTCACTTTTTCTTCATTCTAGTACTGTAAGTGTCTGGCATTGGGGCAGCCATTCAGCTTCAGTCAGCAGGATATGCCTAAACTGAGAAGACTTATGTACAAAGAGCTCTGTCATTGCAAGCTCTCACTGTGATAACTGTTTGAGGGTTATGCAGCAAGAGATGCGGAAAAGAAACAGCTGAAAACCTTCATCCCAAAAGGCAGAGAAAGACTATACAACAGGATATCACATTAATAAAAAACCCCCAGTTTTTTAAATATTTTTGTTTTGTATCAGTGATATTCTTTCTTGTGGTTGTCAGAGGCCAGTTTTTTTCTTTCTTTCTAATGGCTACCTTTTTGAGATTTGACATCTTGGTAGCAGCCTTTTCGGACTCTTGTAAAAGGCTTCACCAGAGGGTTAGAATGCCGCTCTTGGATTTTTCTCATCATCTGTAATGGTCTAGTGAGACTTTTTATTAAATGTTGAGAAAAGTTATGTTACTCAAATGTGCAAGTATAATCATATTTCTTTTATTTTATTTTTTCTTTTCAATAAACCATGTCCTGTGTAAACTAATGGGTCGGCCTGGTCTGATCACTATTGACTGTATATTATTATCTTTGTCACTTTTGTGTTTGTGTATTACAAGTTTGTGGAAAATATGCAGATTGTTTGTTTCACTGCTTTATAATTTATTTGTTTTTGTGATTTGAATTGGACCACTTTTGAAGATCTCTAAAATGACAAAATATGATCAAATGGAGATGTTTAAAGGGTGAAACAGCACAGGCTATTTTTTTTTTTATCCTCCTGTATGCCTGTGTAGTCACAACCACTGTGACGATCATTTCATCTATGTTTTGTGCCTCTAAGTTCAATGGAATGCGCTAGTATAATTGATAGTCGAATTATTATTTCAACATTTTTATTAGCACAGACATATAATTTTAAGTTGATCAAATTACCTTGCACTCTGATTAGTATTAAACTTTGAATTGCCTGACCATAAAGCAAGCAAGCAAGCTAGCTAGCTCTCTCTCTCTCTCTCTCTCTCTCTCTCTCTCTCTCTATATATATATATATACATACACAAATATATATATAATATATACACATCATTATTTTATAGATTATTTAACGCTATAATATAGTTTTGCAGTTCAACGTTTGTCGGAAATCATTGAGTCAACGTTTACTGTGAGGCCATAGAAATCCCGCCTACATTTTGGGCCGGACTTCTTTGGCTGGTGATGTCACAGTAACTATTTTACTGCGACGTAGTATTCAGCCAATGGGAGGCAAGCTTAGGTTTGATTGACAGGCGAATGCTCCAATGAAAATTCTTCAAGCCGTGACACAGCCCAGTATTAAGAACGTTTCCGCCCTTCTATCTTTCATTGTAATCATGACGACTGAACATGAACATAGGTGAGTGAATCGCTTAATACACCAAGCATTTTAAATAGGTCTAAATGTATAGAATGTTAAATGTTGGTTTAAATGTATTGATACTGCTTATACGGGAAGGAACTAAAGCGATTATTCGATTTTTGCTTCGGATAAATTCAGACTAATTCGAAGGTTCTGGCGGCGTGGCCCTTAGTAGGCTTGCTAACTCAGCAGCATGGACGGAAGAAGGCCGCGGTTTGGCACAAAACGTTATTTTTTTTTAGCTTTTTAGTTATTTTAGTGCGTTTTAAAATTTATACAACGTGTCTAATCATCGCTCTGGTCTATATGTATAGGTAAAAACAGTTTAGTATGAGGTTAACGAAAAATTAAAATCTGCCGGGTCGCTAGCCGAATGCTAACATCTTTTGCTAGATGCCGGCACGGCCTCATCCACATGGTCGCCTCGTGACTCTACTTCTCGAGGGTTAATCAGTCACTTTCTCCTGACATTTGACGCGGGGGAAAAGGGCTGCGATGCTCTCTGGTGTCATATCGTGCGATTTATTCATCAATCTGCCTCGTGTTAACCAGGATTAGAAAAGTATCGCGAAAACCTTGAGCCTCGTGCACATGGCCTACCGGCTAGACAAAAGAGAAGTGTCCGTTAGTGCGGGGGAGTGTAGGCCGCAACCTCACCCAGCCCCACCTCGGTTTAACACCGAGTTCACTTAGCCATCACAAATTCAACTGTTTTATAATTTTCCCGATTTTCATTCATTTAGGCGTAAAATATTATTTAAACGAGTCTGATCGCGTGTTCATGATCTAAGTGTTAGCATAGCTGCTTTTACTCCATTTGTACGCTTCGGGTCGGTTTACATTAACTATGAAATGGCAGTGATCCGATTTATAAAACGATCGTGTGGTTTTTTTTTGGGGTTTATTATTTTTTTTTACTACTAATTATACAACGAGGCCCAAAAACCCTTCTGCTGAAACTGGTTTTGGCATGAAGGGGCCTCCTGCAGAACCTGCGACGTGTCTCACGTGTTCCTCCATTTCGTGGCTCTCACACTCCTGGATTTGCGCTTCTCTCTGGTCTCGCTAATGTCGAACCAGTTATAAGAACTGGCACGAATAGATTAGAAATACCTAATTTTTTTTTCCTCCATCTTTTTTTACCCAGTAGAGACAATGGTCCCGAGGGCATGGAGCCTGATGGAGTCATTGAGGTGGGTTAAATACCGAATTTAACATATTTAATTTAATCTATGTAGCTTTAAATGCTAAGTGTTTCATACGCATTCATTAATTGGTTGCCAGTATAGCTCCAGTTTTTGTTCTTACTAGTTCTTTTTCTGCTCCATGCATGCCTTGTGCTAAGGATTTTTTTTCTTTTTTGTCTTTTTAGGGAAATTGGAAGGAGATTGTCGACAGCTTCGATGACATGAAATTGCGTGAGAACCTTCTCAGGGGGATATATGCCTATGGTTTTGAGAAACCTTCTGCCATTCAGCAGAGGGCAATTCTCCCTTGCATTAAGGGTATGTATTTTGGAACGATCTTATTTTATTGGAATAGTGCTATTTGGTTTTCTGCCACCCTTAGCAACTGGGCAAGACTGTGTCTGTCTGTGGCACATTGTTCTATATCTGGTAAGGGAAGAGCAAATGCAGCCTGTATTCATCCCAGTCTACTCAGTACCGTGAGCATAAGACTGTTTCATGCTATGGGCACAGAATGAAAAGGCCTTTTGACTTTGGAAGGCTTCTTTGGCAAAATAATTACCAAAATGTATTTGTGCAGGTTATGATGTCATCGCTCAGGCTCAGTCTGGAACAGGGAAGACTGCCACCTTCGCTATCTCCATCCTGCAACAGATTGATATAGAGCTTAAGGCCACGCAAGCTATGGTCCTGGCTCCAACCAGAGAGCTTGCTCAGCAGGTAAGACTCGGTGCATAGTAATTTTTATAATTTGCATAAATTGTTACACTTCTGCATGCATTGAGCACTTGATTAGAAATGTAGATCTGTCTTATTTGCTAGGCAGGGTAGTGTCTCAGTGATATCTTTTTATATCTGTGGGGAAAATCAGTCTCCTTGTTCATTTCTGTCACTCAAAAATGAGACTGCAATGAGCCTATTTTGCTCTGGCTCATTAGCTCATGTCCTTGACCTCTAGTATTTGGCTCAATGGTGCTAAGTTTGTGTATAGCAACCAACTGGGTGCTATACACAAACTTGGCAACATTGATCCAAATGTTTAACATTTTTATGAGCTTGACTTGGTCCATATGGATTATAGAAAATGCTGTATTTAACTGATTTCTCTGTTGTACTTTAGATCCAGAAGGTGGTTCTTGCCCTAGGTGACTACATGGGTGGTACCTGCCATGCCTGCATTGGTGGCACCAATGTCCGTAACGAGGTGCAGAAGCTCCAGGCTGATGTGCCCCACATTGTGGTTGGAACCCCTGGGCGAGTCTTTGACATGCTTAACCGACGATATCTTTGTAAGCATCTCATAACTGTCTAATTCATATCTGAGGGCCTAAAAGCTGTAATGATGATCCCCATGCGTGTCAACTGACTCCAGAGTTTCCTGTGTTCCTCTGCCACATCTCTACGTTCTGTTGAGGTGTGAACAGGGTTCATGGATCTCTGGAGGCATGATCTGACTTCACTGACCTGAACACAGCATTGCCCATATTTTGCTTTGAGTATTATAAGGATTTGAGTAGTTGACCGTTATGGTTTTTATTGGTTAGCAGATTCAGCTTTGTTTAACCTGGTCCAGCATATTTTCAGTTTGCTATTAATTTATTTTCAGGGTATATTGTCTTGGTGGAAGATTTCATTAAACATGGGTGTTCTCTTTTTATTAGCTCCCAAATACATTAAGATGTTTGCCTTGGATGAAGCTGATGAGATGCTGAGCAGAGGGTTCAAGGACCAAATTTATGAGATTTTCCAGAAGCTATCCACTGACATTCAGGTAAAAATTATGTACAAACACTCATTATGATCTTCGATGGCTGTTGGCCAAAGATCCCTCTCCCCCTAGCCACCTTTGCTGTGGAGGGAAAAAAGTTCTTTGGTATAGTATTCCTGCTGCTCTCCACAGTGACTGGGTCCCCTCTGTCCCTTATCACGACTATAAAGCAGTTGACATTTCATTGTTCCAGTGTATTTTTGCTTGATTAAATAATTAAAAACAGGTTTCAGTTGTGCTAAAACGTGTATTTTCCTGCAGGTGATTCTGTTGTCGGCCACCATGCCTCAAGAGGTGCTGGATGTCACTACAAAGTTTATGCGAGATCCTGTTAGGATCTTGGTGAAGAAAGAAGAGCTGACCCTAGAGGGTATTCGTCAGTTCTACATTAATGTGGAGAGGGAGGTAAATGAATTTACGATAATTTCTGCAGTGTAAGAATGTAAAGCTAAAAGGCGCCATCTGGTGTACATAACTTGTCATTGCACACGTGGTCAAATTTAATCTAGGTGGACTGGTTGCTGTTGCTTTAGATATTTAAGTTTTTAGAGGATTTAGTGACTTGTTTTCACTTAACACTTGGCATATTGTGTAACTGGCTCCCTTCAATCGCGTTTTAGGAATGGAAGTTGGACACACTCTGTGACCTGTATGAGACATTGACTATCACTCAAGCTGTTATCTTCATTAACACTCGCCGGAAGGTGGACTGGCTGACTGAGAAAATGCATGCTAGAGACTTTACAGTGTCTGCTTTGGTAAGTAAATTCTCACCTGTGTATGAGATTCTTTCTTC
>JAAIIK010000162.1:1062865-1073229 GCA_014706435.1 Silurus glanis
TCCCCCCCCCCCCCCCCCCCCCTTAACAACTGGGCAAGGCAGTGTCTGTAAGTGGCACTTTGTTCTATATCTGTTAAGGGAAGAAAAAATGCAGTCCATATTCATCCCAGTCTACTCAGTACAGTGAGCAGAAGACTGTTTCATGCTATGGACACAGATATATTTGGAACTGATTGAGTTTTACTAACCATGAGCTGGCTTTTCTTTTTTCTTTTTTTTTTTCTTCTCTAGCATGGAGACATGGATCAGAAGGAGCGAGATTTAATTATGAAGGAGTTTCGCTCTGGCTCCAGTCGTGTCCTAATCACCACTGACCTGCTGGTAGGTTTGTCTAAGTTGGTTAAGGGATAGTAATGCTTATAACATGTAAGCAAACTTAACCTGTCATATGCAATGTGGTGTTGAAATGTGTTTTTAAAAATTGTAATACTCTTTGTCCTCCAGGCTCGTGGCATTGATGTGCAACAGGTTTCTCTGGTCATCAACTATGACTTGCCCACAAACCGGGAGAATTACATCCACAGGCAAGTAATGAGCACATCACCGGTCTAAAAAGATATTTTTAATGAAGTGATTTGTGGGATTCTAACCATGATTTTATTTTGTTTAGAATTGGGCGTGGTGGTCGTTTTGGCAGAAAGGGTGTTGCTATCAACATGGTGACTGAGGATGACAAGCGCACACTCCGGGACATTGAGACCTTCTACAACACCACTGTGGAAGAAATGCCAATGAATGTGGCTGACTTGATCTAAAACCATCTTCCCACTATTCTTCTCCCATTTCATTCTTTTGTCTCATATATATCTGGACTTGTACATGCTCCTTTCCCCTCTAAATCCACAACATTGCCCAAACAATTATCATTGTACACAGAGACATAAATATGCCTTGTGTGACTTTGAAAAGACTTTCTTGAGTGTTCTTTTTAGCATTTAACAATGATTGGTTAAATTGGAGTGAGCCTTGTGCAGTGATGCTATCCCTCTGACATGTTCCATCCACTTATTTTATTGTTCTGTATATTTGTATCTATTGACTAAAGAGCTGAGCACCAAATGGTTGAAGTGGACCTGTTTATTTGACATGCCATTATGCCATACATTGTGGCTGCTCTAATAGTTTATGGAAAAGTATGGCTGAACATACAATGAGTGTAAAATTCTCATCTTGCTCAGCCAGGTATTTGGGCGAAGATCTGTCTTGCATTCAAAGTGTTAAATCTTCTGTGCTTTCAGGGTGGAGTGAGCTTTTGTGCTTTTTGTTTTCTCCTCTTGTAGTGCTTGAACAAAAACACTGCCATCACATTTGTTAGAAACATTTCTAAATTAATAAGCGTTGTTGCCGGACATGGTTTTTACATCTTAACTTGTATAGTGCCATTTTGCAGTAGCATTGTCTTTTTAAGGACGTTTCTCGTTTCACCTATGCCACACATGGCTAGGTGTTGGGACATTATCACCCCATAGTGTATTGTATAGATTTTGTGTACGTCCTGTATTGAGGAGTGTTGCTCCAGTAACCTACCTCACCAAAAGAGATTGGAGGGGTCTTTTTAAAGGACCAAACCACAAATGATTATGTAGAGCTTCTAACGAATTTTTTTTTTTCCTGGTTTAAAGAAACCTGTCTTGTGAAGTGGGAGCGGAGGTTTGGCTGTGCAGTTTACATTGCTCAGTGCTGTTTTTTTTTTTTTTAATGAATTTATTAAAATGTGATAACCTTTTTCAAACAGAAGCCATGTATTAAACTTTTTCTACATTGGGTTCTGTATAGTATTTATTTTAATTTCTTAAATAAAGGTATTTCTTTTTATCTAGTCAAACACGTTTTCTTGGGAGTCCTTTGAGGCACCATGCCAAGGTATAGTCTCTAAGCCTAATAAAAGTTTAGTACAAAACAATCAGTCCACTTTATCTAGTGGAAAACTCCGACTCATACAGGTTATAAGGATAAAAACTGATCACATTTAATGGGACAAAATATTTAGGACTTGGTACATGGTGCTGTCTGTCCAAATTGTTAGTATTTTAGTTGAAGTAAATACTGACCATGCAAACCTTTTGGCTGTTTTATTTTCCATGCTGACTATTCATGTGATACTAGTGATGAATAAATTTGCTGGCGTAAGCTTGGGGCATGCTGTAATGAAGTCACATGCAGGAGGAATGCTGTTTTACCTTGATTAGTTCTTGTGTTTAGCCTAATTATAGAAATGAATACTGTCGTGTAGATGGTAGACAGGATAAATAAAGGCATGTCAAACACTGGTTGCTGAGGTCACAAGTCATAACATACAGGTTTGTGATTTTGCTCTTCATACAAACTAAACCTAGCATATCAAGATGGCCTTTCTAAATTAGCTTGTAGATTTACAGAGATTGAAGGTGATTTTAAAAGTGGATGTCTGATCAGTTTACTCAAGTGTGTTAAAGATGAAACAAATTTGCTGTGTTGTGTCTCTGGCTGGACAACACACCAGATATATTTTCTATTGAGAAGTAGTTATATGGGAACACAGCCATTAGGGTTGCACAAGCCAGTGCGCACACAGCCTGGATAAATGGGGAGGGTTGCGTTAAGAAGGGCATCCAGCTTAAAATGTGCTAAATCAAATATGCGGATCACGAATCATACCGGATCGGTCGAGGCCCGAGTTACCAACGACCCCCACAGGTATTGTTAGCCAACAGGGTGGAAATCGGGATACTGTTGGCTGAAGGAGGAGAAAAAGAGGAGGAAGACGTCTACAGAGACAGCAGAGAAAGGAGAAGTGTAGAAGAGTGGAGGTTCGGATTGGAACTTTAAATGTTGGCAGGAGACCAAGTGGAAAGGGAGTAAGACCAGGAACATTGGAGGTGGATTTAAACTGTTTTATCATGCTGTGGGTGGAAAGAGAAATGGTGTAGGGGTAATCCTGAGGGAAGAGTATAGTAAGAGTGTAGTGAAGTTTCTGGAAGTTGAAGGAGTGATGATCAATGTCATCAGTGCTTATGCTCCACAAGTGGGTTGTGAGATGGAGGAGAAGGAAAAATTCTGGAGTGAATTAGATGAAGTGGTAGATTGTGTACCTAGAAATGAACGATTGGTGATTGGGGCAGAGTTTAATGGACATGTAGGTGAAAGGAACAGAGGTGATGAGGAGGTGATGGGTAGGTATGGCTTTAAGGAGAGGAATGTGGAAGGGCAGATGCTGGTAGATTTTGCTAAAAGGATGGAAATGGCAGTGGTGAGTACGTATTTTAAGAAGAAGGAGGAACATAGGGTGACGTATAAGAGTAAAGGAAGGTGCACACAGGTGGATTATGTTCTATGTAGGAGATGCAACCTGAATGAGATTGGAGACTGTAAGGTGTTGGCAGGGGACAGTGTAGCGAAACAGCATCGGATGGTGGTAGCTGTAGGATGGTTATGGAGGTGAAGAAGAAGAGGAGGAGAGTGAGGCTTGAAAGAAGAAAAAGATGGTGGAAACTGAATGAGGAAGACTGTAGTGTGAGATTCAGGGAAGAGGTCAGACAGGGGCTCGGTGGTGGTGAAGAGGTGCAGAATGATTGGGCAACTACTGCAGGAGTGATGAGGGAGACAGCTAGAAAGGTACTTAGTGTGACATCTGGAAATAGAAAGGAAGATAAAGAGACGTGGTGGTGGAATGAGGAAGTGCAGGAAAGCATAAGGAGAAAGAGGTCGAAGAAACAGAATTGGGATCGACAGTGTGATGAGAAAAGTAGGCAGGAATACAAGGAGATGCGGCAGCAGGTAAAGAGGGATGTGGCGAAAGCCAAGGAAAAGGCATATGAGGAGCTGTATGAGAAGTTGGACACTAAGGAAGGAGAAAAGGATTTATACCGATTGGCCAGGCAGAGAGATCGAGCTGGGAAGGATGTGCTGCAAGTTAGAGCAATAAAGGATGGAGATGGAAATGTGTTGACTAGTGAGGAGAGTGTGTTGAGAAGATGGAGGGAGTATTTTGAGCAGCTGATGAACGAGGAAAATGAGAAAGAGAGAAGGTTGGATGGTGTGGAGATGGTGAAGCAGGAAGTGGATAGGATTAGTAAGGTAAGTAAAGTGAGAGCAGCTATTAAGAGGATGAAGAGTGGAAAGTCGGTTGGACCAGATGACATACCGGTAGAAGCATTGATATGTTTTGAAGAGATGGCAGTGGAGTTTTTAACAAGATTGTTTAACAAAATTTTGGAAGGTGAGAAGATGCCTGAGGAATGGAGAAGGAGTGTGCTGGTACTGATCTTTAAAAATAAGGGAGATGTGCAGACCTGCAGTAACTACAGGGGAAAGGTATCTTTAGGTACCTGTGGTCAACAGTGCAAAGTAAAGGAGAGTGTGTAAGAGAAGTGAAGAAAAGAGTGCAGGCAGGGTGGAGTGGGTGGAGAAGAGTGGCAGGAGTGATTTGTGATAGTAGAGTATCTGCAAGAGTGAAAGGGAAAGTTTATAGGACTGTGGTGAGACCTGCGATGTTGTATGGTTTAGAGACAGTGGCATTGAGTAAAAGACAGGAGGTGGAGCTGGAGGTAGCAGAGCTGAAGATGTTGAGGTTTTCTTTGGAAGTGACGAGGATGGACAGGATTAGAAATGAGTTTATTAGAGGGACAGCGCATGTAGGACGTTTTGGAGACAAGGTGAGGGAGGCTCGATTGAGATGGTTTGGACATGTGCAGAGGAGGGACATGGGGTATATCAGTAGGAGAATGCTGAAGATGGAGCCGCCAGGAAGGAGAAAAAGAGGAAGGCCAAGGAGGATGTTTATGGATGTGGTGAGGAAAGACATGCAGGTAGTTGGTTTAAAAGAGGTAGATGTAGAGGACAGATTAATATGTAGAGGGATGATCCGCTGTGGCGACCCCTAATGGGAGCAGCCGAAAGAAGAAGAAGAAGAAGAAGAAGAAGAAGAAGAAGAAGAAGTTATATGGGAACCCATTCAACCACCCACCATGGAGAGAATTTATTTTTTTATTATTTGATAGTCAAGTTAATTCTAGTATCAGTTTAGGCTATACATTTGCAGCCTGTTTAAAAAAACAAAAAAAACAATCCTTAATATAAAAGTCACGAACGGTCACTATAATAAAGCCCACTAGGGGGCAGACAAGCAGTTAAGGGTTGTGGTGAGAAAAGGTTAAATGGACAGTGTACTAAGTAAGGCACCTCAGTCCAGCACATTGCCTGGCTTTATAAAAGTGTTATTCCTCTCCCTGCATGCCAATGCTTTGTGGCATTGCGTGTATGTCATTTTAATTCCATGCTAACAACTTCTGATCACTTCAGTCAAATTGTCACTCCTACCACCACCATCCTCTGTCACACATGTGCTGCTCACAAAGACATAGTCTTATTCATCTATCCATCAAAGAAACTCTATGCTAATTCCCGCATCATGTACTCCTGTCTCATTTTCCTCCGTTTCATTCATTCCACACTGTTCCCCTGTCCTAGGTTTTCTAAAGCTGCATTGCTCTGCTCTTACCATTGCTGGCCTCCAGTGAAACCCAGAGATCCCCCCGAAACCCCTTCCCCCCAGGTTGGATGTTGTTTTGATTATGCGTCCTCAGTGTAGGTGGCCCTTCCAACACTTTCACCGTGTCTGGATGGCAACCCCCATGGTTGCCACCACTCCATCCCTCCTCCCCCACCACAGCTCACCCCCCTGCTGGGGGCGCAATTGTGGCAGAGGGGATTATGCGAGTGGGAGGCTCGTAAAGGGCCTGCCAGGCTCCTTCTGTGCAGTGACGGATGGCTGCAAGACTGAAGGGCCGATTTACATGAGAAGAGGGAGAACAGAAGCCCCATTCAGCTGGCCTGTCAGGGAGGACTCGGGGACAAACTGCGCTCTTTCCAACTAGCCCTCTTCCCCTCTGAGCTCCTGTTTGCTTCTTTATCTTCTCCTCATCCTTCCTTCTTAATTCTGGCTTCCCTGATGCATCATGCACCTCATCTCTTCATTTTCATCCCACTTCATTTCCATTTCATCCCTCTTCATTTCCATCCTTTCAGATTTGTTTCCAGTTCATAACAAAATCTTTTTCTTACCATTACAATTCTGGAAACTTTACAGCTGAAACTGGGCTATAATGGGGATAAAATAGGATCAGACAGATGCTACACAAATCTAAATTATTTATAGTCTTTGTGGACGAGATAGTATTGTGTTTCCCTTTGAATACCATTCAACCATTATGACAAAACTGGAAAAAAAAAATTGATGAAAGTAATACAGGGTTCATGCAATTGTCTATATGAAAGCACTTTATTAGTAAAGTACCTGATAATTTATGTATGTATTTTACCACAGTGTGAGCATTGTTCAAATGATTTTTTCCCCAATGGTAACAATTTACTAAATTACAATTACATGACCCATGACTGTCTTATGTAGGAGCAGTAGATGTTGTACAAGGTCACTCTTTCCTTGGCTGGTTTTACTCTCACAGCAGGAGCAACACTTCCAAATTCTACTAATATATTTCCAATGTAAATTTTGCTGTGGTTCACCCATTATAATCTGCATTTAGCCACTGTCAGTGAAGGCTGCCAACAAGAGATTGTAGATCGACTCGACTACTGACTATTTGCACCTCTAAAGTGAGAGAAGATGTGATATTACACACTTAGGAGAGTCACCAAGGTGTCAGAGTGATCCCACTTAATGATCCTGAAACTACCATTCCAACGGCTTTACAATGCCAAACGTGAGAAGTAACGGTCAAGACAAAAATCTGTGCCAAAACTCTCTCATTCTTACTGTTTTGTGCAAAGGACAACAAGCTGTCAATCAAGTCTATGAAAAGCTTTTATATATTTAAAATAAACAGCCTTTTTTTTATATTAAAGACCAGTTTAAAACATTGATATAACAACATTGAAATTGAAACAGTTAATCCAAACACTACATTTACTTTATAAATGTTCATCTACATGATCTTGCATGATTCAAGAGTTTCCTAAGACACTTCAAATGAGTCAGATATTGACTTCACTTCAAAAGACACCTCAAATGAGTCAGATATTGACTTTTTTTCTTTACATGATCTGAGGACACTATTTAGAAGAAAATATTTCAATCATTAAAAAAAGGAAACTATTAATCACATTTTGAAAAAAAGTCAAGTTTATGGTCAGTTTATTAATAGTTATGAAATATTTGTTTTCTCTCCTCATTTTGTAATTTTTATGTTTAACTAGCAACAGTCAAAATATCATGCACTCCAATGTACAGGAATGAAAATTAGCTTGTTACAGTTCTGAAGGAAGGAGTGTTTGTCAATTTAATGCTATGCTTGTACAGTTGATACCATTCTGATAGCTCTGGTAGAAGAGCTTAAAACCCACTCATCAGTGCTTTTCTTTTGCACGGCATGGAATAACAGCTTTGTCCCAACTTGTTTAAGACTTACACTTTTCAACTCCTAAAACATGGGCTTTAGAGAATACCAGAATGGTCACAGCCAGCTGGGGGTGCTGCATGTGTATGCACACATAAGGATATATGCCTTATTCACTATGTATATGTGCACGTGTGTATGTGTGTATTTTGTGGAGGTGGGTAGGAGTGGTGGTGAGAGGAGGCATTATGAATGTAAAGCTCCAACTTTGAGCTGCTGAGTTGTCTTTGTTCAGAATCAGACTGATTAATCTGAGCACAAAAGGAGAGAGAGTGAGAGCGAGAGAGGAAGCGGAGAGGAGAAAAGGGAAGATAGTCCTGGAAAAACTCCAAAAAGACGTTGTCTTGGATACGGAAACGGGAGAGTGGAGCCCCACAATTCACAGCTTGATTGACATTAGGGTGTAACGGTCAATCTTAAAATGACTTCACAACTTATACTTCTGCAAACTCCATCACACACCTTTGTCTGCACAAAAAAAATTACCATCTTGCACCCACACCCTTTGCCTTTTGGCTTGAGTTGTGGCTGACATGCTAAAAATCTCACACCTCCAGAAACACTTGAAATGCACATATCATAAATGATCCACACAGATTTAAGTTGGAATGTTGTTTGTGTGTAGTTATGGCCTTCTGACACATCTCAATGAAATTAGTTACATAATTAAAAGACATGTTCCAGCAGCCATTAAGTGCATGTTAACAGTTAGCCCAACACTACTTTATTTATTATTGTTCTACACTGTTTCTGGACAATACGAAAGTTATGCATTTCACTAAAAGAAGGTATACTATGGAAAATGTACAAAAATACAGTGCACAATTTGCAGATTAACAATATCCAAAAATACAGTGCTAGGTCTGCAGATTAAAATTAGCATTGATTGTCAGGTTTCTGAAGGTTTAATCATTAGTCCTGAATATTTTTTTTCTCTGTTGTACTTTTATTTATATATATATACAATTTACAGCCTATGTCTTAATCCTTTATCCAGAAAAATTAGTCAGAGATCTCATGGTGGTTAGATTAAGGACTGTAAAAATAAATGTCATCGACATCTGAAGTAAAAAAGTCAATGTAGGTAAAGTAATTTGTACAGAAACAGACCTGCTGAACTGAAAACAAATCAAAGGACTGAAGTATGAATAAGAATTACAATTCAACAATGTTGGAATATATATTAGGCAAAAAAAATTGCATTTTGTTTAATAAATTGTGTCCTATTTCGTTTTTTTTTTTTAGATGATCACATTAGGGGGAAAACTGGCAATTGGCTACTATTTTTGTGGGATTTGTGTGGGAACAATGCATTAAGAACTGACAAAAAGAACGCACTAAATAATGACAATATATTGAATGTGTGGATGTGGAGACGTCATAAATTTTCTATCGAGGCTCTATTAGATTGGATAAAATAATTATTTCTCCATTAAATAAATAGTCTGTATAAAGCGGCCCAGTCCAGCTGAGTTGAAGCAACAAGTGCGCTTAGGCCCCGCCCCCTGCACTACATGGCCTTATGTAAATTAGATAAGGGAAGGAGCGCGCGCTCTGATTGGTTATCAGTGGAATACAATTTTCCCTAAAACCACGAGCGGGTAGAGAGTGTTTTTTTGTCATGCCCCCGGTTATTATTCACAGAGTCAATCGCTGTTCAACAGGTGGCTTTGTAGAGTTTGTAGCTGGAGTAGCGCAGCTGTGATTTAGTTTTTCTCTCTTTCAGACTACCTTAAAAAAGGTCTGAGTGAAAAAATCGCCTTAACGAATCAAAGCGTCGGAATGGTAAACTTTTTATGACGCGTGGAAGTTTATTTATTTTTTATTGTTTTCTTAGTCTTTAGAGGTGTTTTTTTGTCTTGTATTTTTTTTTGGGTCAGGCAAACTCGACTAGTGTGTATATAGCATGCGGCAATAAGCTGCACCTGCGCCCTATTCGCCTTGAGTTTATTTCGGCTGATCCTTAACTTTTGACTCGAACAAGCCTCCGTGGGAAGATCACCATGATGTACAGCATGATGGAGCACGAGCTCAAGAGCCAGGCGGGTCAGCCAAATCCTCACCCAAACAGCCAAATCATGTCGCAGCACGGCGTCGCCGCCGGAAACGTGCCCCAGGCGCCTCCGAAGAGCGCGTGCCCGCCCGGCGCGGACCCCATGGACAAGGTGAAGCGGCCCATGAACGCGTTTATGGTGTGGTCGCGGGCTCAGCGGCGCAAGATGGCCCAGGAGAACCCAAAGATGCACAACTCTGAGATCAGCAAACGCTTGGGCGCCGAGTGGAAACTGCTGACCGACGCCGAGAAGCGGCCGTTCATCGACGAGGCGAAGCGGCTGCGCGCCGCGCACATGAAGGAGTACCCCGACTACAAGTACAAACCTCGGCGCAAGAGCAAGCCGCCAGTGAAAAAGGACAACCCCGCCGCCAAGTACCCTCCGCTCCCGGGAGGCAGCCTGCTGGCCGCGGCGCATGCGCAGAGTGGAAGTCCGCGTGTGGACAGCTACGGCTGGGGTCCGGCTGGAGGCTACGCGGCGGTGCAGGGTGACGCTCTGGCTTACCAGCAACAACTGCACCGGTACGAGCTTCCACTCCAGTACGCAGCGCCCATGTCCCAGACCTATATGAATGGCGCCAACTCTTACAGGTATTCATCATATACATCACAACTTTGTTCAAAGTTACTTAATTTAGTATGTTTATTATATATGTATAATATATCCTTTTTAAATATATTAGTATTTAGGATTATAGTATTACTTACTGTCAGAGTGCTGCTTAGTTTAGTTTTTTTTTTTGTTTGTTTTTAAAGCATGTTAAACCAAAGCTGTGAATTCTTTAGCACGTACTAAAATCAGATTTGTGTTTGTAATTTGTATTGCATGGCTCAATAAATGTCCTTTTTGAATTTTTATAATATTTTTTATCTGTATAATTGTAAACTGTTCACACACACACACACACACACACACA
>JAAIIK010000162.1:1073629-1086582 GCA_014706435.1 Silurus glanis
ATTTAATTAATTAATTAATTATCCGGATTTGTTTTCCTTTGGTTTCTAATCACTCTTGTGACCCCCCCCCCCCCCTCCCTCCCTTCAGCCCAATGTCCTACAGCAGCAGTCCCCAGCAGCCCAGTCCTGTAATGTCTATGGTCAAGCCGGAGGCCTTCACTCACTCACCCACCGGAGCATCAAACCACCACCGTGGGGCAGTTCAAGGTGACCTTAGGGACATGATCAGCATGTACATCCCTGGAGGTGATGTAGGGGACCCTACAGCACAGAGGGGTTACCCAAGTGTCCAGCAACACTATCTGGGCAGTACTGTGCCCCTGACACACATCTGAATTGGAGAAAAGACTGGGACTAGCTCAGCTGGATCACGACGTAGACTTGTAGTGCAACAAGTAATCTGTATGGATTCTTGGTGGATGTTGTGAGTACCTGTTGCACATAGGAACTTTTTCTACCTCTTTGAGTGATCTTGCTCAGTTTTTCCCCCCCTGTAGATTTATTCTTCCCTTCCCCTAGGCTTTTTTGTGTTTTTTATTTTTATTTTTTCCTGCCCAGAATTTCACCATTAATTCAGTCTGGAGGTTCTTTCCATAAGACCATCCTAAGAGAGATGGGTATGACATGTATGTAATTGTGTGGCCGTTAACTTTTAAAAAAAATATATTTTTTGTAGGACATTCCCTTTGTACATATCATAGACTTTTTAAAAATCTGATTGTGTGCCTTTTATGCTGTGCTTCATTAACAGGGATTGGGGACATTCATGCAGTAAAAGGCAATCATGATCGAAAACCAAAATGGGGGATAAAATTGGGGATATAAGCACAAACATCCAGTCTGCTAATGATCACTATAGTCAGTGATGTTCAAATCATGTGACGGAAGTGTAAGCCAGTTTTATTTTAATTTTTTTATTAGTTTTTTTTTTTTTTTTTTTTTTAAACAGTAATGTGAAATACAGGTTATTGAAATTAACAGCTTGATAAGGAAACATAAGCATTCTTTTTAAAAGTTGCCATACACATTCTGCTTACTATTTGAAGCACAGGAAGGATCCCAATAACTTGTCATGGCAAATTATTTGACAATTAAGAATACCTTACTCCCACACTGTTTTCTTTTTTTAACAGAGTAGGGTATGCATTAGTTGCACAAATGAACTATCAAAGTTACCATGGGATGTAGTCTATACAAAGGAATCCATCATTTCAGCAATAAAATGTCCAATGCATTTACTTTTTAGCATAAGACTAGCACTATGACATTCCCCTTTGATTGATGTTTTTATTTTTTAATTTTTAAACCAATCTGAATGCACTGTTCTTTACCTTCCTATTAGTACCAGGTCTTGCCTTAGACCAAGTCTGTCTATGACTATCTATGACTTATGTCTATGACTAGGAGTCAGTGTGGTGAGGCTTTACTAGTGAAAACTGGAAAAGGAGGTTGTATCTTTTGAAAATAATTTGTACATCCTTTGGGTGCATGAGGAGCCTGCTTATTGCTTGTATAATGCCAGATTTACATAATTCAAATGGCAAAAGTAGCATGCAGGTCCTGCTAAGTGCAGCTAATTCGGAAGCATGATGCCTTTTTGGGGTGTTATATTATGGTCTAACTCTGTCAGTTTAGCATTTTCCGTTTTTCAAACAAGTTTTAGTGTAGGAATCTAGAGGTCACTAATGAGTTAAGAACTTTAATGTAATTTATATTAAAGTAATGAAATGAGTGAATGTTTACATTTGCCTTCCAGGCGAGTGTGCAACTTGCCGTTTCAATGTAATTTTTAAAGTCCTTTTAATACTGTCTGTAAATAGCCTTTGTACAGTTTTTATGGCCCTTATAAGGGTCTTTTGCATAAACAAAAAAAAGTTAAAAAATAAATTGTAAAAGAAATCTTTGTGTTTGGTATGAATCTTGTCACGGTCTACATAACTCAGAATTTCACCAAAATTCAGACGATTTCGTTCACACTTGCGTGCGCACACACAGGGCCTGTCTTTTTCAATTGATTCTAGGATCTTTAACTGCTACACTTTTATAGAAAGATGCTTTATACTTGTAGCATGTACTTTACACAATGTACAGGGGATTTTAAAAAGTAGGCAAATACAAAATAGAAAGCTACAACAATAAATGGTAAATAGTGAATATTTTGGGTTTCTTATTCTAAGCTCCACAGACATCATTCACATATTTTGTAAAATGTGCTCCTAAAAAAGTAAGAACATATAGTGCTCACTCTCTTCCTCTCACTCTGGAGAAATAATTTAAACAAAAAATGTTATAACAATATAAATATATATAAAAATACATTTAATCTTTTTCAGTGGGTTCAGTTAGTAGCCTGGGGGATCAAAACTTCCCAGGAGAGCAGCTTGTTGGAGGGGGGGGGGTATAGACATCTGTGTAGCTGGAAATTTTTGCTTGTTTACAACATTTAAAAAATATATATTTCTGCAGGAACTTTTTCAAAGCACACATGGAGATACTTCTAGGAATCGAGATCTGCAGTGCAATCCGATTCGCACGTGCGATTTTAAACCAGTTTTGATTTTTTTTTTGCCAGTTTGATTTTTTTTTTTTTTTTTTGCATTGCAATTGGCTATAACTTTGCGGAGCTGGCCATTTTGTTTATTACATTATTTTGGCACAAGATTAACTCCGTAAGTGTGCCATATTGAACCTCAGGAGAGAAGATAAGAGGAGGATTCTCTGAGCCACTTGCAGTGAAAGTTAGGGGGACTCATCCGTCACAAGGCAGAGGGCTCGAATAATTTAGGGCCAATCGATTTAAATCTCTCCTCTTTTCTTCTTTTGAAAACTCTGCTGTCCTCCCCCTCAGCGCTCTCCCATCCTTCTCCGGAGTGAAAGCGGCTCTTGGGTCCGGCTCGTAATTGGCCGTGTCTGAGGCAGATTGGCCGCCGCTTTTCAGCTCGCAGGTGTGCATAGTAAAGGAGCCCAATCCTCAGCGCCTCCCCTGCATCGCTTTGTTCCCTTTTTAGCGCTCCCCGCCGCGCAGAAAATTAGTGTTGCCGTCCTCTCCCCCCTCTCCTCCGCGGACTTTAACCCTTTCACCAAGATCCACTATTCTCATGGAAATACAAGAGTCCGCTTGGGCTAATCGGAGGCCCACGGGAGGGGTGCAGGGCGCACAGGAATCATGGGATACACACACACACACACACACACACACGCATTCCCATTTCGCTTTAACAGCATAAATCCTCCAGCCTTCGTTTATCCACGGCTCTATAACCTCCAGCTCATGGAGATGTTCCACCGGCGGATGGTCTCCTCCTCACTTTTGTAAAGCACTATAAGTTATGAGAGTTCATTCAGCTGTTGATTTCAGCCTGAGCGACGAAAATGAGCGCATTTGTTTTGAATCGTATTGCGAATGAAACACTAAACGCCATTTGCAGTGAAACGCCACTTCTGCGTGATTTGACCTTGAAATCCCTGACGTCAGCACGTAAAGAAAAAAAAAAACACGATAAAGCAGATGGAAGTTGGCCACAAACATGTGTGCGTACCGCAACTGAGCCCTAAAAGCGGGAAGCAGGATTTTCTCTTATAACGTGTACGATCTCTTAGCAACAAGCAGCCAGGCTTCAACAAGCGGTTACCATGGTTTCCGCAGGCCGGTAAGCAAGTGCGCGGGGAGATTACGACAATTAGCGGAAGCTGCCACGGGAGGGGGGGGATGGGTCGGCGAGTTAACTATAGGCGGATCACACATTGTCCATGAAACGGTTTGACTGCGGTTTATAATATTACCATAAAGAGTTCCGGTTTATCTGCAACAGGTTACGCGCATATGGGGCCAATATTGTATACAGGGAAACCGACATTAAAAGTTACCTTAGAAACGGCGCGTATTTACCTGCATTCCTAGGGAAGACTACATGCCGCGCCCATTCCGCACGCACTATACACACACACACACACACGGAAGAGAACGTGTGACTGTGTGCTTTTAATGTAGTGTAATTTGTTCAATTGAGGGATTACAGACAGGAAAATCGAACTTATTAAAAAAAAACACCCTGGTGAGGTTAAAAGGACAGATCTACCCTGATCCAGTGTTCATTTTCCTGCTCACACGCTCATTAAAAGTCATAATTAACAAATGAACTGATTTATCTATTCCCAGGCTTTGATTTGTAAAGGGATGCTAGTGACGGTTCACCCAAAGGGACAGTAAAGAAAAAAAGATCAACCTCGACACCCCTCCATGTTCCATCAACTAATGAATTAAAACTCATATCACACACATTTTGCTATATGAAAGAGCATATGTGTGAAAACTCTGAAATTAAAAAAAAAAAAGAAGTAGCTCATTAAATGGTTTATATGGGTTCCACTGACTAGTTTTTTTCCCAGGGTAAAATTAGTGTGTCCCATTCTTTGAAACCACCACCACCCTTCCCTTTTTTTTGTTCATACACATTCACTGGGTATTTCTAACTAGGGTAATTACCAATCTGGGTTTATTCTAAGGAAGTATAATTAAGGCACCTTAATACACAGTCATACACAAAAGTGAAATGTGAAAAACTATGTAAAATAAATAGAGATTAGTTCAAAATACTTTGTTTTGTAGAGTAAACCTATTGGTTTTTAATAAGAGCACACACAGAGAGAGAGAGAGAGAGAGAGAGAGAGAGAACTACTCAATCACTGACTTGCACAATGCGTTGACAGACCTGCCCGAAATGTTGTTTGCACGCAGGTGAGTGAGTGGGCGTAGTTTTTTTCCCTTGTCTTTTTAATAGAACTGATCCGGTTGGTTGAAATGCCACCAACGCTGTACACATGCATGTTTGACTCACCCTCACACAACACAGCTGAATATCGCTCTCACGCAATAGCAGTGTAGCTCTGCAAGAGGAGGGGGAAAGATATGACCTGATAACGTCTGTTATGTCTGGCTGATATGGGTATGTGTGGACATCCATCCACCTTACTATCAATAACTATCAGCAATTGGCATTTAAGCAAACCATAAAAAAAATATAAACAAAAAGGAAAAAAAAAAAGAGAATAAGAGTATGCATCCTTATTGAGCCATCATTAATAAGCAAAACTTAATATGAATATATTTGGCAAAGGCATGTCTCCTCACCGTGGGAGGGAAGTTTCTGCCAAATCTCTCAACAGTTGCTGTCAAGGGTTGCATTTTTGTTACTGCCTGATTGGTGTGGATGACATGTTGAGCTGGTGAGGTGGTGTAGTTGTTTAGAACACAGTTTGTGATCAGATCAGAAACATGGGTTCCTGCAAGTCACTGAAACACAGAGACTCAACTTCAAACGACTGGCACTGAGTCACACACAAACACCAGCTATTCATTTGCCTCACCACTGGCAAGCTGGGGATGAACTACTATCAAGATAAGACAGTTCCACATGTAACAAGTCTTTTCTGTCAAAGTTGCAGTGAAACCAAAGTTTTTGGTCTAAATATACACATGATAGACTTAAAAAAAAAAAAAATATGAAAGGCATCCATGATTCTAATTTGAAGGCCTCATTAAGAGTACCAATCTGGAGCTTTTACGCAAAAACATGAGTAAACACTGTTTGCTTTCAATTTTTCATTATTGGTTTTGAAGGCTAAGACTGAACCGGGAGATTTATACCTGAAGGTACCTAAAGGTATGAGGTCAGAGCCCACCTTGGTGAGCAGCTGCAGAAGGCACTGACAAAGAATGTGTACATTAGACCAAAGCTAATGCACCTAATAGTGTTTGCCAAGTGTGGAGAGAATGACTGACAGCTAACACTAATGAGCCACACCCAGGACTAGACTGGTCCTGCAGCAACAACGTAGAGAGTGAGGGAGGGAGGAAGGGGGGAGAGAGAGAGAGAGAGAGAGAGAGAGAGAGAGAGAGAGAGAGAGAGAGAGAGAGAGAGAAATCTATAATGAAAAAAATAGTACTCATTAAAACTGTAATATTCCATTGATCTCCTTTATATAGTTTAAAGTGTGTGTGTACGTATGTGTGCTCACTGTGTTCAGAAAAACAAGAGATTAATTTTAGAACTTAGAAAAAAAAATCTGTGACAAACCGGTCTGGCACACGAATGTCTGGCCGTTATCGTCACCAAACAAAGGCAGGGCAGTGGTTTGTTCCACTGATTATAAGATATGTACATAGAAAATGCACTCTCAGGTGGGGGGAGATAAGCGCTTGGCCCACACACTGAAGAGATCTGAACAGCTGTGCTTAAAAAAAAAGAAAGAAAGAAAGAAAGAAAGAAAAGCCGACAGACCATTCAGTACTGGAGAAGCCACCTCAAGAGCAGACCTCCCAAGAACACAAAGTGATAAAAACCAAGTTTATCTGAACACATACTTCACTATCACACACTCTCGGTTTCATCCTTGTATTTGATTCTTCATTTACGGAAGTAAAACACATTACACTTTCTGTGGCTTAATCTAATGCCACGTTTTGTCAGGTTTGATCTTGGCTGGATTTGTTTTTAAGCATGGGAAATTGTGCAATGCGGATGAATTTGAATTGCTGTGTTGGTTTAACTCTTGGAAGAAGAAAAAAAAAAAAAAAAAAAAAAAAAGATACCATTTCATGATACATCACTGTGTGACACTAGTGAAAGTTGCCAGGGGGAAGTGAGCAAAAGAGAGAAAGAGAGAGAGAGAAAGAGAGAGAGAGAGATTAATGTCGGCTTGAAGTGGGATCACAGAAGCTATTGTGAGGATAGAGGGTAGAGTTTAAGAATGTGTTTAGTAAACCAGCAGGCAGTCTGCTGCCCTCTGCAGGTTAAATGCATCAATATCTACATAGTCTTCTGTGTTAAAATGCATCAGACTTGATCACACAGCTTTGGTTTAACTGCATTTTAATTCAGAAAATGAACTGACTGACTTCAGTGGGGGAAAAAACACACAAAAAGAACTAAATCATTAGAGAAGCTTGAACTACTAAAATGGAATTAAAATGAAATGTCAAAATGCACAAACTAACAACTTTAATGTAAGGAAAATTTAATCCAAGAATGTTTTTTTTTTCCCCAACAACCCTGTCAATTTGTCCAACTCACCACTTTGTTGGTCCTTTATGCCTGGCAAAACAGGCATGTTACAAGGACAGAGGGCAAAGGGCATTACTCAGATATCTTTATATATATATATATATATTTTTACCACATTTCATTCTATTTGATTAGTACTACTCCATTCTGCAGTAAACTTTCTGAAGCGTATGAAGAATATCGAGCATTTCTCTGTTCACAATTTAGATGCGTTTGAACGAAAACACTGAGGTAACTCTTGTACTAAATGGACAAAATCGTCACAATAACACTAACGTTTCTCATGAACAAAAAACTTTTGTGGAAATTCAAGTCACATTTTTTGTTGTTTTTATTCGTAAATGGTTTACCTTAGCAGCTACTGGAATACATCATTTAAAACAAATATGGAATATATGCAACATACCCAACAAACAGGAAAAGGCATTTCCATGGTACACTGCTTTATAAAATAACATCTTTCCCTGAGCCAACTAAATGATAAAGTAAGAAGGAAAACTGGACAGGATAGGTATTACAACTTATAATCTTATATACTCAATGGAAATATCGTCAATTGATGAGAAAAAGGGGTCCTTCTGATAGTTTCTTTTTGGTCCAACAGTTCATATGCTTTTTAATAAGCGTACTCGTGGATGCCCTTCTCTTTAGAGCATTGCAGGTGTACCACTCCACTTGCTCCTTGCTTACAGTGTATATGTAGCAACACTGTGCAACCATGTTGCTTTAAACCATTGATGTCAATATTACAAGTTGCTTAAAGCAGCATGTTAACTGGAGTGGACATAGAGCACTAGGTGCCACAGCTCCTCACTGTTTTACTCAGCTTTTTTTTTAACTACTGGACTGACATTCCAGTAATACAGAACCTGAGCAGCGATTAGTCCATTACAACTGGATGAGATGATATAGGAAAGAACCATCAGGGAGTCACCTGTCTCCTGCAAAATCATACAAAAAAAAAAAAACAGATAAATTAGAAACATTTGGGCAATAATCAGTGTTAGTGTGAGTAAACAATTCTGAAGTACTGCTAATGCGGAAAATTATACAATAGTTGTTAAAAACCAAAAACTAGGGTAAGGTGTCAGTGTATCAATTTTCTTGAACCGCCACATTCCTATGCTCTTTAGGTAAAGAAAATAGCTTTAATGCAATATATCCATTTAGATGCACGGTTAATTTATGTCTAGATTTCCTTTTTTACTACCGTAATTTCCGGACTATTAAGCCCACCCAATCATAAGCCGCACCCACTGAATTTTACAAAGAGTTTTATTTTGAACATAAATACACCGCACCTGTCTATAAGCCGCAGGTGTCTACATTGAAACTAATGAACTTTACACAGGCTTTAATGAAAGACAGTGTCTGTTACACGGCTTGTATCTAAACAGTAGCCTACCAAGAAAGTCATTGTTCACTGTCTTCCTCCTTCCTTTCACAACAATTTCTCTCGAGTTTTTTTCTTTTGGCATCGTTGTGCGTTTAAAAATCACCATCGGTGAAGCTTTTCTCCCGATGCCGTGCAGCTCAGAACACAGATGAAGTGCGTTTTTTCATGCCCGGTTGTTTTCAGCGTGACGAATGATTCGCTTTTCCTGTTGACAGTCCGAGTGAGCGGCAGGTCAAACGTCAGAGGAACCTCATCCATATTTATGATGTGGTGCGGCCCGATTCAGTGGGAGCGCATCTGATTTAATATAAAGCGTTTCATTGGTTCACCTGAACCCGTTCGCCAATTTAATTGGTCTAATGTCATGGGGCTCAGTTTTTTGGCTTGAAGATTGTGAAACCGGGAAAACCCCAGGAAAAATCCATAAATTAGCCGCTTCATTGTTTAAGCCGCGGGGTTCAAAGCGTGGGAAAAAAGTAGCGGCTTATAGTCCGGAAAATACGGTAAATAAAAAGATCAAAATAATCTGGCAAAGAAACCAGAGAATTTCATTATTCACAGAAACAGATTACAATAAAGGTGGCAAGAGTGTTATATGATTTATCTCATAAACACAATTAAACAGTTTTTATAGTCCTCTTTGCACGGTATTGTATATTCAAAGTATTGTCTTGTGTTGTCTGTCTGTACTGTTTTTCGTCTGCACTGTCTGCACTAGGTTGCACTCGATGCACTTTATGTAGCTTTATGTTGTGTGTTGTAGCTCTATGTTGTCTAATTTTTACTGTGTACTGTGTACCACTGTGTATAGTAGAAATGACAATAAAAGCCTCTTGACTTGACTTGTCTTGAAACATAGGCTTTGTAGCAATCATGCATATGCGCTTAAAACAAGAAAAAACTGGCATCTGAACACAGGGTGACTGCAGACATCAAGGCCCTTAACAATAGCAGCAATAAATCTCTTGGACTCAATTCTACCTACGATCAACAGACCAGAATCTTGACTTGAATCATCACTGTTCACATACACCTTTATATACATTATTAAGCAAGAGAAGCAGCTGGAATAAACAAAATGTGCTCTGTAAACATACCTGCACTGTAGTGAATATACGTGCCAAAGAACCAGCAAACAGAAGGAAAACAGATACAGCTGACAGCTGTCCTGTGTGGCCGTTCCTATAGTTGGCACCTGCCTGAATGAGCTAAAAACAAACAAAATCCACAAAGCTGAGTTCACGCTGTCATTGGATAATGTTCTGAGTGTACTACATTTTGGCATAATTCAGTTAAAAAGTGAGAATTCTGGTCACCCACCCTTCCTAAGATTATAGCTGGCATGTTTGAGGCTTGCATGGTGGTGACAACAAACATGGGGGTGAGAGGAGAAACAAGGACAGCCAACAGGCCAAAAAAGATAACTAGAAAGCCCAATCCTGTAAATATCCACAAACAAATGAGCAAATTAGAGCTAAATTATTATATGAATACATTATAATTATTGTTATTATTATAACAATAATTATCATCTCATACCTTTCACTGTGCATCCTTTATAATACTGGATAAGAAATCCAATAGTCAATGACTGCAACATGAGGAAGAACACTTCACCCCAGGCACTGTAAATGAAAAGTGCAGTAAAAAAAATAAAATAAATAAAAACCACACACACACACACACACACACACCATGAATGTTTCTTATACTTCTTAAATATCACCTACATTACATTAAAAATTACATACAAATGACAAAACGGATTACAAATTCCCACAAGATAATGATGATCTGTGCAAGCGAGCTGATAAATACCGATTTAAACATACACGTATACACAGTATACATATATACGCTGACAAGTTTGTGGCATGTTAATGAGTGTGGTTTGGTATGAGTGTAGCTAGAGGCACTGCTGGTGTTTCCAAAACTTTATTTTCATCCAAAACATCTAGCAATCAGCAGCCCTGTGGTTAAGGGTTAGGCAATGATTAACATTGCCACTGTACATTAACAAAGTAAGTGTGACAACTTATATCAATCCTCCTCACATACATACATAAATGAATGAAATGTATGAATTCCGATGTTAAGATTTAAGGACTTTATAAAGGTCCCTAACTATAGCAGCATTGAAAGACTGAATCTCTAAGTATACCTATGATCAACACACCAGAACTTTGACTAGAACCACCAATGTTTATAGATTACCAGTATATACATTATTAAGCAAGAGAAGCAGCTGTTAAATTAATAGATAAATGAATGAATGAGTGTTCCCCAGTGATCATACAGTGTTCAGTGATCACTGAGCAGATACAACAGTTGTTTCTCTTTTTATTTTTGGAAAAACTGTCTTTGCTGTGACATCCAGGCGTACCTAAAGGGAAAGCTTTTGGCGATGCTGTAGACCATAGTGCCTGTGAGGGACAGCAGCTCCAGCATCACAGAATTAAAACTTAGTCCTTCTGCACTCTTAGCACTGAGCAGCTTTAAGATCTGGGGCAATTTCACTGCAGAACAAGGAGGACAGCCATAAGTAACACAAAAACTTGGACAGAAATTAAAGAAAAAACTCAAAATGAAAAAGTGAAAGCAGAGTCTTTTGCTTACCAAGTACAGAGCCAAGGATAATCCCAATGCCTAACCCTTTGCTAATTATTATCTTTAGGCAGTCCACTGTGAAAAAATTATCAAACACATGATCAGACAGAATAAATAAAGGGACATTGTGTGCGTGTGGATCACTGTATCATATCATTTGCATTTCAGAACACAGGTGATGAGAGGAGGGCGCGAGCCTGAGGCAGCCAATGAAATCGTGCCCTGTGTAAAGCCACGCCTCCAACCCACACCGCATACACAAACCAGCCTTTTTTTTTTTCTATAAAATAAGAAAATAGTAGATAGTTTGACTGTGTAGAAAATTTATATAATATAATTTGGCTCATTCTCCATTTTAAGCTTTAGCAAGGATCAGAAAAGTGACATTGCAGCTCAGTGACAGCTACTATGAGCTCTCTAGAAACACGTTTCATTCATTTTTCCAGCATGTTTACAATTATAATGTGCACCATTTTTAAAACGTCCGTCTCAAAGTCATGGAAAACCCCCCATTTTTGAACAACGGTAGTATAGAAGTGATCAGCCATCTCACCGTGTAGAAAATTAAAATTCAGGAAGAACTCGTCGTAACATTTTTCGGGCATTAAATAATTCACCAGGATTTCTCTGAAAGGCTCCATGAAGGATGCAGACACGGCTTTCTCGCTCGTCGCCATTGTGTTAAAGTGTTGGGAAACTCTTCCTTCCTTCCTCCTTCTCTTAGTATAATCCAACTGACGGAATTAATCTCTCGTCTTAAAGCCTGTGACCCGGAAACCGACCGAAGTGCAACATGACTGAGAACCTGTTATAATATCACCGATTTAAAGTCATCAAGAGGAAGTGTGCAGGATTTCTGCGCTAGAAGAGACGAGTGGCTTTTCTTCTTCGGGTGGGTGTTTTAGGCTTCAGACGCCAGTGTCGGGTGTTACTGCCTCTCTGCGGTTCAGCCCGGTACTTCACCTAACTGCCTTTTTTATTAGACGTAAACGAGAACGAGGAAGCTACAATACATGCAGTAAAATTCTTACTTGTATGTTCTTAATAACAATGTCCCTATATAATAATTATCTACATTGTGCGCACACACACACATACTGGATCCCAATCTGTGCAACTGAGGATGGTTCCACATCTTCTTCTTTTTCTTTCGGCTGCTCCCATTAGGGGTCGCCACAGCGGATCATCCGTCTCCATATCACCCTGTCCTCTACATCTGCCTCTTTTACACCAACTACCTGCATGTCTTCCCTCACCACATCCATGAACCTCCTCCTTGGTCTTCCTCTTTTCCTCCTACCTGGTGGCTCCATCCTCAGCATTCTTCTACCAATATAACTCATGTCCCTCCTCTGCACATGCCCAAACCATCTCAATCTCGCCTCCCTCACCTTGTCACCGAAACGTCCAACATGCGCTGTCCCTCTAATAAACTCATTTCTAATCTTGTCCATCCTCGTCACTCCCAACGAAAACCTCACATCTTCAGCTCTGCTACCTCCAGCTCCGCCTCCTGCCTTTTACTCAATGCCACTGTCTCTAAACCATACAACATCGCAGGTCTCACCACAGTCCTATAAACTTTTCCTTTCATTCTTGCAGATACTCTACTATCACAAATCACTCCTGTCACTCTTCTCCACCCACTCCACCCTGCCTGCACCCTTTTCTTTACTTCCCTAACACACTCTCCATTACTTTGCACTGTTGACCCCAGGTACCTGAACTCCTCCACCTCCTCCACCTCTTCTCCCTGCAACCGCACCACTCCACTGCCCTCCCTCTCATTTACGCACATGTACTCTGTCTTACTCCTACTGACTTTCATTCCCCTCCTCTCCAGCGCGTACCTCCACCTCTCCAGGCTCTTCTCAACCTGCTCACTA
>JAAIIK010000162.1:1101582-1113365 GCA_014706435.1 Silurus glanis
AAGAATTATATTTAGATGACTATGTGGTTAATTAAGACCTTCTTCATGTGTCTGTATATCTGGTTAAAACAAACCAAAATTTTACTTCAAATACTGGCAACAGTGTAGAAATAAGTGGTTGTGTCACCAATATATGATTCAAACTATTTTAAATGAAGAAAATAATATTTTGGGGGCTTCCATTTTACTGGTTATAGCATATTAAACAACATTTTAATACACAGAAATAAAGCTTAGTATAAAAAAATGTAAACCACCTGGAGCTTATTTGCCACGTTCATTGAAGAAAGGCCCATTTAATAAACCTGCACACAGTGTTTCTGTACAACAACAAAGCCAGGATGAAAATATCCTCTGAAGCCCTCAACATAGAGCTGATAAACTCTAGGATGTCATGCTTCTCTTTAATTCTACAGAAGATTGAAGTACATTGTATGGTATAGGCTATAATAAGTATAATGGTCCTTGCTGTTCACTGTTTTGTAACAGCAAAAATAGCTCATGTTAACCAGATTGAAAGATTAAAAAACAAAACTCAGTTTTTTTTAATTTTTATTTTATTAAAAGGTCATGGAGCAGAAAAGGTACTTTTATTTGGTACAGTAGAAATGACTGGCTGTGTTTTCGTATATAAATCTTAGATTATGATTGGTGTCTACCACGAGTCCCCCACGCTAACCCAAACCCAGCTGCTGCTTCATTGATGTCAGAAGATGGCGCTGTTGTCTACAGTGCAATCACCTGAGAATAAACACTATTTTGTCCCAAACATGTTTCCGTAGTGGGTAATAGAATAATACAGAAAATGGTGCTGGTTAGTTTGTAGCCTTTGTCATCTACATAATTTGAACTAAGCAGTAAAACCCGACACGGGGATGGCGGCGGAGTGTCGGATTAGGAAGAGTGAGTGTACTGAAGTTAGTGAGGTGATACTGGGGGAACCGTACTGTGTGTCCGTACTGAAACATGGCTACTGCTTGAGCCAGGATGATGAGTCTTTTAGAGCAGACGGCAGCATTACTTTACTGACAGGACCAAAAACTATATTGGTGGACACGGGAGGGCCATGGGATCGAGACTTCCTTTTGTCCAAACTGAAAGAAAAAGGCGTATCGCCCGCCGATGTGACTTTGGTGGTCGGTACACATGGACACTCGGACCACGTGGGGAATTTAAACCTTTTTCCAAGAGCAACTGTAGTCGTCGGATGTGACGTAAGCCAGGGGGATAGATACCTGCCCAATATGCTTAGTGAAGGGTCACCCTACCCCATCGACCCATATGTAAGGTCTCTCTCTCTCTCTCTCTCTCTCTCTCTCTCTCTCTCTCTCTCTCTGCCTGCTCTCTCTTACTCTCATATATATATATATATATATATATATATAATGCACATGTTATGTAGTGAATACCATTAAGAATGAAAAAAACACATTTGGCAACTTGTAGATAACATGTTGGTATCAACAGAACATAAACAGGCACCATTAGTATCTCATTAAACCCAGATTCCAATAAGTTTCTACAATGGTTTCTTTCATGATGATGATGATGATGATGATGATGATGATGATTTAATGAAGTACACAAACACTATGTACACTCTATGTAGTGGAAACCATTTGGGAATTGATTTATTGGTTAACAGCTGATGGATTGTAATGGTATTTGCAGAGAAAACCATTCGAATATCTCAGATGGATTCTTTGTCTTGTAATGCGTTATTACTGTTATTGTTGTTTTTTATTATTATTATTGGTGTTCATAAATATAATAATAATAAAAAAATTCAATTTTAAAAATGTTGAAATATATATATATAAAAAAAAGAATATATATATATATATATATATATATATATATATATATATATATAATTGTATCCTTTACAGTTATCATTTTAACAGCAGCTTTTAACAGCATTATCACTCGTATAAGATTGAAAAGTGTTTTGCTATTAAACACCATTGTAACACTTCTAGCGTCTGTGTGATGTCAGCCTGATGCTACATTATCGAATGAATAACGAAAATACCACAGAAATAAATGTGCTTATTATAAATATTTCAATATGGATTTAATGTTTCAGTGAGTATTTTTAATCAAAGACTGAAGAACACATTTATGGTCTCATTTAACTTTTTCTATTGTTTGTATAGTTAGGAAAATAATCTATTAGAAAATGTTGAAACAATATATTTAGGGCAAAGAATAAAATGACTTGATTGTGGTCATGAAAACACTGTCACAAAGCCATCCTACTCGATTTAGTGTGCATCATCCTGATAGAGGGGCTGAGCAGAGGTTGCACAGTTCTTACTGTATATATGTGGAATGTCCTTTGTTAATTATGATGTGTAGTAGTGATGCATAGCAACTGTTTTGAAGGCAGAATACATGCATAGTTTTCAAATCAAAACTGTCTTACCTAGCTATAAATCTGAGCTTGAAACATATGTTTCAGACAAACACTTTCATTGTCTTTGTTTCTTTATTTATTTTCATGTTTTCATGGAGCTGAGGCAGAAATCTTTGTTATTCATCAGGTGTCCATCATCCCTACACCTGGCCATACAGGACGTGATGTCAGTGTACTTGTTCTGGGAACAGTGGTGGGAAAAGTTCTAGTGGCTGGGGACCTGTTTGAATGCTGCGCTGATGATGACACATGGAGAGAGCTTAGCGAGAACCCAGAGGTGCAGCATGTGAGTCGACAGACTGCTTTAAGGACTGCTGATGTCATCATTCCTGGGCATGGAGCACCTTTCAGGGTGTTCAGGGAATCAGGAGACTGAGGATCGGAAATCTGTTTATATAACTAAAATATAACCATGTCTCCTTCATTCAAAAGGAATAAAAAATGTCATGTTTTTTTATATGAATAAATAAAAAAAAAACCAAATCTTTTATGATCCACATTATTGTGCAATGCGTCATTGTTTATTTATTATTTTGCTTTTTGCAGTTTGCCCCTTGTTATCTGAAAACCCTGTAAAAATGAGAACATCAGGCTTTTATTTTAGCTTTTTATGATGCAGCAATTTAATAAAGTATTTTATTTTTTATAGATATAATGCTTGTCAAATTATATAATGGTGGTGAAATGATAAATTTGTAAATATTAGTAGAGAATAAGCTTTGAAAATTTTGATGTATAAACAATTAGCAATTCATTCAGCTAATACACTGAATCTGTTCAATCATTCCTGTCCAGTAACTGTTCTGAGAGACGATCCTATCCTATCTCAACTGCAACTCAAGGTTATCAAGAATCTAGTAAAATCAGATGGTTACCGTTGTTTTATATATATATATATATATATATATATATAAACAGTTTCTTGATTTGGGTAAAGATATTGTTGCTTTGAAACAAAGTTTGCCTACTTACTCAATTACTCATATGGCTCAGTTACTCACATTACGCTTTTTCAGTCTCATTAGAAAGCTTGCCAGAAAGTTCCACAGGAAGTCTGTTTCAGGTGATGACCTTAGTTATGTTCTGCAACATGCTATTAATTTTTATAATTTGTGAGTGAAATGATTCTCTTATTATTTCACTGTTTTTTTTAAAGGCAAATTGGTAAGCCATATGATAGCAGTAGGCTTTATATTATATGATGCATCCACTTCCTGTTTAAATCTGAATTTAAAATAATTTGTGAAAACTCTGAGAATGAAACAGAGACAGATAACGGCATTGTGTTAGACTACTGACCACGACTACCTATGAAGTAAAACTGCAACTTTCTGTGTAATTGACATTATATTTAGTAGTGTACAGCCGAATATTCAAGAACAATCAATACAATTACAGGTAATTATATAGCACATAGAAAGAAAAAGGCATTTTTAAGCTTTAAAGGCATTTTGTCACGAGGAGCATAGTAAAACATTTTTTTTCCACTAACCATTCTGAATATTTTCTAGAAAGTGTTCTTTGAAAGATTTTGAAAAAATAAAATAAAAAAATAAAATAAAAATGTTCTGCATTCTGTTAACATTTAACTGTTAACCAATCCCAGGCAAGAAGACCAAGAGCTACATTTGCTGCATATACATTTATTAACATTACCAGAATCAGAAACTGCTGATTTACATACATGCTTCTTGGAGTTCAGTTGGCCACTTATTTCAACAGGAAGCTGAATGTATCAAGCTTCCGTGGACGAATTGCAGCAAAGACACCATTACTTCTGAAGAACAACAAGCAGAGGAGCGTTGCTTTGACTACGAAACACATAAAACAGACATTAGATCAGTGGAAAACTGTCCTTTGGTCTGATGTGTCCAAATATGAGATTTTTGGTTCTAACCACTGTGTCTTTGTTAGACATACAGCGGGTAAAACTGTTGGTTCTTAAATGTGTGGTTGTGAAGTATGGAGGAGGTGTGATGTGTGGGAGTGCTTTGCCAGTGACACTGTAGGTGTTTTAGTCAAAAATTTGAGTCACTTTACCAGCATTGTTACCACAACATTTTGCAACAAATCTATCCCATCTGGTTTGCGCTTAGTGTGAACATCGTTTTTTTTTTTAAACAGGACAATATCTGCAATCACATCTCTAGCCTATGTCAGAGCTATTTTTCGAAAAAGAGGGTGATGAAATGCTGCATCAGTTGACCTGGCCTCCACAATCAATTAATCTAAATTCAGATAAGACGGTTTGGGATGAGTTTGACAGGCCAACAAGCACTCAACACCCCTGTATTTTGGCTACTTTGAAGATTCAAAAGTATGAAACATATTCTGGGTTATTTAACCTGTTTTGTTAACTACATAATTCCATACACGTTTTTCTTACTTTGTCTTTAGTATTAATGTACAATGTTGAGAATATATATATATATATATATATATATATATATATATATATATATATATATATATATATATAAAAGAAAAACACTGAAGGCGAAGGTGTATCCAAAATATGTTTGTAGGTTGTCAGTGGTGTTAAAACTGATTGAAGATGTGTTATGTGTTAGGTAACCTGGGTTGCTGTGAGAGTTCCAGCTTGAATTATTGCCCCACTTTATTTTGGCTTTGTGTGTACACGTTATGAAATTTTTTAGCAGTTGTACAATCTTAAAAGTTGCTGATAGTTGTGAAAGTGTAAATCAGATAGACAATAAACAATTTGTAACTGAAAAGAAGGTTCCTAGTTAATTCAGTATTTAACAAATAAACGTAAATTTATTATAGTCTTTTCAGTAGGTTGCAATCATATCCAACACTACCTATAACCGTTATTAGCGCAACACATTGTAATTAAAAATTAATTTGTTTGTTCTTTAGTGAACACTGTATTCTGGTCTGGGTCAAGTCTATTGCAGGTTCTGAATGAATGGCACATCTGTTGCTCTGGATTTCAAAGTACAGTACGTTAAACTGCTGTAAAAAATATATATCAGATCAATATTTTTAACTACCGCAATTTCCGGGCTATTAAACGCACCCAAATATAAGCCGCACCCACTGAATTTGACAAAGATTTTTATTTTGAACATAAATACACCGCACCTGTCTACAAGCCGCAGGTGCCTACATTGAAATTAATTAACTTTACACAGGCTTTAATGAAAGACAGTGTCTGTAACACGGCTTGTATCTAAACAGTAGCCCACCAAGAAAGTCATTGTTCACTGTCTTCCTCCTTCCTTTCACAACTATTTCTCTTGAGAGTTTTTCTTTCGGCATCGTCGTGCGTTTAAAAATCATCATCGGTGAAGCTTTTCTCCCGATGCCGTGCAGCTCAGAACACAGGTGTTTTTTCATGCCCGGTTGTTTTCAGCGTGACGAATGATTCGCATTTCCTGTTGACAGTCCGAGTGAGCGGCAGGTATAACGTCAGAGGAACCTCATGTATATTTATGATGTGGTGCGGCCCGATTCAGTGGGAGCGCATCTGATTTAATAAGAGTTTCATCAATGTTCTAATGTTACGGGGCTCAGTTTTTTGGCTTGAAGCTTGTGAAACCGGGAAAAACCCAGGAAAAATCCATAAATTAGCCGCTTCATTGTTTAAGCCACGGGGTTCAAAGCGTAGGAAAAAAGTAGCGGCTTATAGTCCGGAAAATACGGTATTATATATTAGCAATATATTTGTATATTTGTATATATAGATCAATATATTATTAACTTTGTTTGCTTAAATCTGTTAATCAACCTCAGTTCTGATCAAAACTACTGAATATTAAAAAAAATACAAAAATGTTTGATTGCCAATTCAATTAGTGATGTCACAGATATGGAAAAAAAAAACACAAAATGATTTAATTTTAATATAAAAAGTGATTGTGGACTGGATTTTTTAAAACCATTTATCACAGTCTTAAATGTGTCAAAGATTAGTAACAACATTGTTAGTTTTTTTGCAGCATCAGATTAAATTGTTTTCTTCCACATGTATTGGGTGTGGCTGTTTTTTTCCTCATTAACTGTAATATTAACACCATTTTTTAATTGTGCCACCATATATGCATGAATGTTTGACAGTTAGTAGTGTTCCTCATAGGAAGTGGTTAAATTTGCGGTTTTGTACTGTTGACTACCAAAAGGCACCACGAGACCATGAAATAACGCTGTGTAAAGCTTAGTTTCTGGCTTTTCTATGGAGTTTTCTATGAAGTTTTCTATGGAGTATTATAGTATGTGTGTGTGCATTTGTTTGCGTGTCTCTCAGAACTACAAAGAGTCTACATGGAGTAAACAAAAACAAAGGTAGTGGATTTATGCACATGCTGCCTTTAGCTGATGAGAAGTACACACTAAACAAGAACAGGGTAATTGGATTTAGACACTTGCATGCCATCCTGCATGGTCATTTGACAATGAAAAGAGCAGCAAGCAACATTTGGAGAACTTTCACTACTGAAGAGGTTTTAGATGAAATTATGCAGCCTGACCACAGCATGATTCATCTCCTTCAGACACCACTGACTCAGGGGAGTCAGATACAGATTTTGTATCAGCATCCTCATCCTAAACTTTGTCGACTGAAAGTGAGGAGGATTCTGAGCATCCTGGATCGGGTTGGATCGGGAGAAATGGCCAGGTGTGGTTTCCAGCTGATGCAGAGATGACTCCTTTTTGACTCCTTTTATGCAGCCTGCTCAGGGCCAATGCGCTATGCATTTGTGAGGGTCCAGGATGTGAATTCTTCATTTGAGATGATTGATTTTTTTTAAATGTACCAAGGTGGACTCCACGGATGTCAAAGCCTACATGGGCCTAATAATTTTGGCTGGGGTATTTAGATCCAGAGTCGAGTCCACATGCTGCCTGTCGGATGATGGAAGTGTCCAGGCAGTTTCTATGGCCACTATGTCCCTCTGCAGGTTTCATCAGATAAGCAGAGCGCTCCGTTTTGATGACAAGCTGAACAGAGCAGCTCGTCAAAGAGACGACAAGCTCGCCCCCAGTCAGAACCCTGTGGGATATGTGGGCTCATCGACTTCAAATTCTTTTTAATCCTGGCAGACAGACGTGACCGTGGATGAACAGCTTGTGCTCTTTAAAGGGCGATGCCAATTTCGGCAATATATGCCGAAAAAACAGCCAAATATAAACTGGACAGTATGGACAGTTATGGATAACTGCTGATGTCGCTACATCCTATGCCTGGAGGGCTTATCTGGAAAAGATCAGGGATGCTGCAGAGGTGGGGCATACAACTTGGGCATACAAGTTGTCAGGGAGATGACTGAGGGACTCCAGGGAGTCACTGCTACTTATGACAACTTCTTCACTACTTATCCACTTACACAGGTGTTACTGAAAAATTAAATAGCCTTAGTCGGCACAATCCGAAAAAATAAACCAGAGCTGCCACCCAACCTGCTGCAGGTTAGAGGAAGACCTGTACCCCACTCTGTCTTCGCTTTTCCCAGCAATACGACGGCTGTTAATTGCATTAATCCTTTTAAGTACAAGGCACCGCGAGGCAGCAGTGACAGAGGGACCAAAATGCAAACCTGAAATCGTCACTGACTACAACCACTGCAAGGGACGTGTGGAGGTATGTGCCATTACATATTTGTTACTACATACATCCTGTTTTAGATCATTTTTACTGAACTTATGTTAGCTTGTTAGAGATCAAATTTAGGAGATATAGTTTGTGTTTGCACGTACTGTATGTCTGCATGATTATTCTCATTGTCATGTGCAGCTTTAGAATGAACCTTTTAGTTTTAGAAAACGTATAGATGAAGTCTGTACTTATAGTTTTCTTGTTCTTGTATCTTTGTAGGTTGTTGGCAGCTACAGCTGTAGAAGAAAAAAACAAAAGGTGGCCACAAACATTCTTTTTCAACATGATGGACAACAAGGCTTTTTAGAGGAGCTGGGCAACGTGATGGTATCTGCAGCAATTGTAAAGAGACAGCACTTCCCCCGTGCACCAGTTGCTTCTGCACTTACAGTGAACATGTAACACATAACACAAGTGCTGCAAAAAACAAATAATCTGCATCGCCTGTGGTGGATTTACTTGTAAAGATCACCAAGTGATTTGCTGGAAGGCATGCTGGCAAAAACAGACACACACACACACACACACACACACACACACACACACACACACACATATGCACACACATATGCGGACACACGCACGCACACACACACACACACACACACACAAAGAAAATACATGTGTCTAAATGTAATTTACTTCTCTATCTATCCTCTGCATCGATCCATTTACACTTATGTTCTTTTTGTTTTTTACTTTGAAGGTTGTTGTTGCATTTGGTTGTTGTTGTGGTTGCCATAAAGTATGTTCATAAATCTAATGTGGAGTCGATTTTTTACAGGAAAAAATGGAAAAATTTATAAAAATGTTTACATCAAAGTCAGTGAGCAAAGGTCACTCTCTCTCTCTTTCTCTCTCTCTCACACACACACACGCACGCACGCACGCACGCCCGCACGCACGCGCACATGCACATGCACATACTATAATACTCCATCTAAAACTCCATAGGAAAGCTAGAAACCAAGTTTTCTATCCACAGCGTATTTCATGGTCTTGTGGCGCCATTTGTTAGTAAACAATTAAAACTGCAAATATAAAATCTTCCCATCAGGGGACACTACTAACTTTCAAAAATGTATGTCATGGCAGCGCAATTAAAAACATTCATTATAATTACAGTTAACGAGGAAAAAACATGCTGCACGCAATACGTGTGGAAGAAAATAATTAAATATGGTGCTGCAAAAAAAAACTAACAATGCATAAAAGTCAGTATTGTTACTAATCTTTGACACATCCAAGACTGTGATAAATGGTAAAAAGAATCCAGTCCACAATTACTTTTTATATTAAAATTGTGTGTTTTTCCCCCATATCGGTGAAGTCACTAATTAAATTAGCAATTAAAATTTTTAAATCTTAGATTTAAGAGAAATTTTTTTTTTAAGAAATATTAATCTGGTATATATTTTTTAAATCTATACTTTAGAATTCAATTCAATTCATTTTTATTTGTATAGCACTTTTAACAATGAACATTGTCTCAAAGTAGCTTTACACAAATAATGTGCTGAATATGTTCTTTATAAGTAAGTTTGTCCCTGATGAGTAAGCCGGTGGCGACTGTGGCGACTGTGGCAAGGAAAAACTCCCCGAGCAACAGATATGCCCCAATCTTGCAGACACATAATCGCTGACATAGCAAAAAAAATTGTAATCGTTGTTTCAAAATAAATGTTAAAGTCAGTTCCACCTGGAATCATCCCATTAGCTGAAACACATGGAAAGTTTTGGGGCGAAAGAACTCATCTGGTGAATGAAAAAGGCCAGAATACTGGACAAGGTTTAAATGCATTGTAATTTATAACATAATTCATTATTAATTCATAATTGTGTGTGTGTGTGTGTGTGTGTGTGTGTGTGTGTGTGTGTGTGTGTGTGTGTGTGTGTGGGAACGCCATCCAGGGTGCCCTGTGCTTTGTGCCCCAGGATTGTGCTCCAGGCTTTACTGTGTCCCTACGTTGAATAAGTAGTATAGATAAATATGGTGGCTGGAAATCAAAATGTTTTCACCCACAGCGATATTGACAGGGAAGCGAGTACAAACCCACTCTCTGTCTGACACTTGTGTAAAGATACTGATCAGAAAGAAAAAACGTCATCCACTTGAAGTTCTGACTAAGAAACAGGACTGATGCGATTCCTGCATCACATTTTCTTTTTGCCATTCAGTCATTTTATAGCCAACTATTATTTTTCAAAATATTTTTATACTTAATTTGTTTCAATATATAATTTTTTGTTTTGTGTTTTGTTTGTGTTTAGGTCTCTGGCTTTATTTCTTCAGTATGTGGCACATATGAAAATTTGATCTTTAAGCTAATGATCATGGATGTGGTTTTTACCATCTACAAATGAATGTTTATGTCGTTTCTATCTATTGCTATGTCAAATGTCACACCCACAAGAGTTTCATATTTAGTCATCATTTATGTTCTATCGGTTTTAGTAGGTTGTAAACTACTCTAAATCATAATGCACGAGTCGTTAATAAAAGAGCTTTGAGAATTCATTTTAGTTGTGATTGAGGCCATGAATGTGCATCTGGCTTGTTTCTCTAGACAACGGAAGCAAATGTAACATCCCCCTTGGGGGAAACAAATGTGTGCACTTTACGCTGCTGAAATATGCTTCCTGAGAACTCATTTAACACGAAATACTGTACGGTCTGCACCCTAGGAGAAATGAGTGCAACTAAAAAGTTCAGTTCTATTGCAGGACCTTGACTGACGTAACTTTCCTTTCACTCCTAAATGTTTAAAGGTAAGTGTGATCATGAATCATTCGGTTTAGGATTCTAAATCATTTCAGCTGACTTGCAATATAGGTTTTTGTTCCTTTTTTTTCTTAGTTGAACGATTCTTAGAGAAAATCAAAAACTATTTTTCTATGAATGTTGTATTAAAGAGAATTTTCATGAAAAGGTAGCCGTATGATGTAATAATAACTACAGTTGAGTAAATGGAAGAGAAAACTCTTTTTGTTTAACAGAGTGTATGTATATGAAATGTATTTATTATTAGCTTTTCAGTTTTAGTGTGAACGTCAGGGAGAACATCAAGCTATAAAATGCTATATATAAAATGTTTGCTTCAGCTATTTTTAATTGAAGTGTAAACAGAACTCAGTATATATTATGTGCTTAAAGAATCCATGTCTAGTCACAATCTAAGCTGGAAGAAAATGTCTCAAATGTGCTTGTTAAAAACCACAGCATGAGTAGGGGGTCTGTAATGTTTTCAAACTGTATTACTAATCTGCATTTGCTCTAATAAGGAATTTCCATTTAGTCATCAGCATAAAAGTAAACATTGCAGACTATATGAGACAAAAGTACTTGTGTTTTATATTTAAAATTTATCATGCTCAGTATGATAATGTATGAGGTGTTAAAAAGTAATATCTTTATAGTTTCATATAAGTATACAATAATGTGAAAATAATTGGCAGTGATTAAATATAAATTATGTACTTAGCAGTAATTTATATGCAAACTAATTAAAAAGGAAGGAAACTGACAAAACTGCTATTTTGTGTTACACCCTTAGAATATATTTTTTTAATTCACACATTTTTTTATGCTTTTATTTCTTACATAATTTGTGTTAATTCATGCTCTTTCAAACTCAACAATTCGATGCTTTTATACTAACAGTGTAATTTTTTTTCCTATAATTGATGTTATGTGTAAAATTAAATGGGAATATATATATATATATATATATATATATATATATATATATA
>JAAIIK010000162.1:1113765-1140557 GCA_014706435.1 Silurus glanis
ATATATATATATATATATATATATATATATAAAAAGAATTAACAATGAAATAATCACAAATACAGAAATTGATCAAATCTGTTGTATTATTTTTGAAATAATTACATTTTTATATAATTTAAAAATTACAAATAATCTAATAATCTACTACTAATCTACTAATCTAATAATTATTTTTGTTGCAAATTGAGTTGAACGTACTGCTAACATACTTTACCTTTTATGTATCTGCTTCTCAATGCAGCCTAAGGGCCAACCAAAAGAAGAACTATGCCATTTAACACATGTGAAGCCTGGCAGAATCAAACTCTCAAACAATCAAACTTTATTTTTGTTGCTGTGTATAGTGTGGTCTGTGTAACTGGAATCACCCTCAACTCTTTGGCACTTGTGGTTTTTTTCTGCTGTACAAAGTCAAGATCACACACCACTGTATACATGACCAACCTTGCAATAGCAGATCTCCTTCTGGTTTGTACTCTACCATTAAGGATCTATTATCACTTGGGATTTAAAAATCTACCACAAAGGACCTGTGAAGTTGCTGGTCTTATACTGCTAGCCAACATGTATGGAAGCATCTTGTTTCTTACCTGTGTTAGTCTTGACCGTGGCCTGGCAGTCTGCTTCCCTCTGTCATCCCGAGTGCAGGAAGGACGCAAAAAGGCACCACTAGTCTGTGTGGGGATTTGGATTCTAACAATAGGAGCCAGCTTTCCCATGTACCTGCGTAAAGGAAATAAGAATGAAAACAAATGTTTTGAAAACTTTCCAATACATGCTGTGAAACCTGCTGCCCTTGGCTCCTCACTGACAATAGGATTTGCGATTCCGTTGATTATCATGGTTCTCTGTTCATGGGGGTTAGTACGTGCTGTCAGCAAAAGCACTGCAGTCCAGACATCTGGCTTGATTGATAGCTGTAAGATCAAGAGGATGGTAACCATTAACCTGGCCATATTTCTCTTCTGTTTTCTGCCATATCATGTCATACTGCTGCTGATTTACTCCTACAGAGATCATGCAGAATGCATACCTTCATCAGTGATGTCAGCCTACTACTATTCTTTGATGGTAACTTGTCTGAATGCCATTCTGGACCCACTGGCTTATTATTTTACCACAGAGACTTTTCGAAAAAATGTCGAAATAGATGCTGTTCGGAGAATGTTGCCCATGAACAATGCAAGCTCTGATGGAAACACCCGCTCCAAAGCACTTGCCAGTACTTGAAGTCTAAAATATTGTTTTGGCTGGAAATATCTGTCACCAGATATATGCGTCTTAACAATGAACATTAAAGTGTAAAGTTGTTGACTTCTACATGACACGGGGGATTAGAAAATCATCTTAAATTCTAGGATCAGAACAACAAAATAAAAGCATGTTACATATGTAATTAAAAAAGATGTATCATGTAACTGAATTAGTGAAATATTAATAAGATATACATTAAATATTAGTAGAAATGAATGAATTATTATTTTTTGACTTGCCTATGGTTATAAAAATTCTACTGCACTTATAAATAAATTATATATTATTTACATAATTTGCATATAGTTAAAAAAATATATAAATAAATTCCTTAGTCAGTATTGTATTATTTGTTGATAAGCTGTTATGTGGAAGATACAAATGATGCTTTTGAATGAAATATGTATTATTTTCTTTTGTAAATAATAGACAAAATGCATGTATATGTGAACAATATAATTTATGTTGTTGTAAGAAATGGAACCAAATTGTCAGAACTTTCTTTGCTAGAATGTAAACTATCATTGATATGCCGATGATGCTTATTCATTTTGTAAGATTAACCTGAACCATTTGCAGCATATGTACTGTATTTGTAGCAGGTACTGATAATGCTAGAAATTTATTTAGATTACAAAAAAATATTCATTTTGTGAGTATCAGTGCTAAAGATTGTGTTTTTAATGAGACAGTTGTAGGTTCAGATCCTGGCACCAACAAACAGCCACTGTTGGATTAATGAGGAAGGTTATTATACTGCAATAATTTTAAAACCATGGGAAAAAAATTTGGTTTCTCGCCCAAGCATTTACATTGAACACAGTGTCTATAGTTAACATATCAATTCTGAGAAGAAAAACACATTTATCTTTAGTTCCATTAGCTACAAACCACTGCTTCCTGCATTGCTCTTTCATTTCAGTTCTTAAAATGACACCTGTGCTATGTAACAAACCTGTATATAACAAACAAACAAATAAATCATTGGAGCCAAAGTTCTTTTTGAGTCCTTTAAAGAGGCCTACAAACAGCAGTATTGTAAAAACAAATGATGTTTAGTGAGATATAATTAAATTAAATTCGAGTAGCAGATAATTTGTCTGATCGCTGAAATGAGCATATTATCACCCATGGAAGGAAAGGCTCTGTCAAGAAGATAAGACTGCGGTCTAAGCGCTGAAACTGAGTCATGCGATTTGAATTACGAGAGTATATTTTTTACTTAAGCTTTGTGCTTGAGCTTTACTTAAACTTTGTGAAAAGAGTAACCATTTTAATTTTAAGAGAAATATGACTAGTTTATTGGACTAACCTTCTTTGACTGATCAGAAAATGTGTTAGACGATATATGCAGATATAAAAGTACAGGGATGTTGGCTATATGGGATGTTATAGTGTCAGCGAACCACAGCATTTTAAAACAAGTATTCATAGTAACAACAAAAAGGTGTTACATCAGTTTTTTCATGTGAGATTGGATCGATCTTGTATACTTCTGGCTGACATCTCTGAAACATGTCAATCTCGAAAAGTGTAGAGTCAAAGGTGTGAAGCATTAATGTACTGAAGTGAGTCTGCAACACACTGTTATTGTCTGGTGTGCAAGATTGTGACATTATGACACAAGCTGTGTAATGTGCTGCTTATCTTTATTACAAAATGTATTAAATCTATTACAACAACTGTTTTGTTACAGCATCCGGAAAATCGTAGTATTTACTTTCTCTATATATAAAACACCACGTGCACATTGAAATCAAATACATACTTAGTAAAGGAATGTTGAACTAAAACACTGTAATGTGGCCGTCTATATACAGTTTTGTGTTCCAATCCACATTTTAATGATTTAATAAAAAAAAAATCATATAGTTGTACAGAAATGTATCCAAAAATGACTACATCTCAAGTAAGTAGTCTTTTTTGTTCAATAACACACACACACAAAAAAAGAATTATTAACCTAGCTTTAATGTATTATGTTAAATTTGCTTTCGTGTTGTTACTTTAGGTTGTTAGCTGAAATTCCTTCGGAAATTTTTTTCCTAATTCACTGTTTTGTTGTCGCTTTATTTATTTATTTTGAATTCCCTTGAAATGTCGGCATTGTTTCCAGTTGTTGTTGTTGTTTTTATTATAGATTGTCACTTTGTTTCTTAGTTAGGTGCAAGTAAATGTCACAGGAAGTGAGAGGGATACGTAAACTCATTTTCAAACGACGTGAGAAAGAAAAACTTGAGATTAAATGCCTAAACTGGCTATTATAGCTTTGGCACCTCGTCTATTCTCCTGCAGAATCTCATCGTCCCTAACCCTAACCCTGGCTCATTAATGGAGAGAGAGAGAGAGAGAGAGAGAGAGAGAGAGAGAGAGAGAGAGACACACACACACACACACACACACACACACACACACAGAGAGGGAGACAGTGAGAGACAGACAGACACACACACACAGAGAGAGAGAGAGAGAGAGAGAGAGAGAGAGAGAGAAAGAGAGAGAGAGGAGGGGGGTGAGCTTACTAAAGCTCGATTCACCAGTGTGAAACAGATAAAGGAGGGAACAATAACAGGGAATAAGGATGGCTATACGTGTATATAATCACCAGGAATTTTTCATCCCATGGGAAAGTGAGCTTTCTTTACTATCAACAAAGCATTTCCCACCTTCCTGCCTTCGAGTCTAGTGAGGTCTTAATCCTGCTTAAACACATTTTTCCTCAGGCAACTCGTGCTTCTTCTCACCTCAAATCATTAATAGGAATGTAAAAACACACACACACACACACACACACACACACATTCATTCTGTGCTCTGTGTTATATCACGGTAAAATCATCACCACTGCCAACCCTTACAGAAACCACCCTGCAACTTTCTCGCTTTCTTTTTTCTCACGTAAAAAAGAAAAAAAAGAAATCTCTGTTCCGGTGACCCCTACCTGACCTGCCCGACGTTTTTCTCTTTTGAGAAGTAAGTTTCGTTATTCTCAAACTTTCCATTATCAGGTCTATGCTCAGGCTCTTCGTGGCCATCCCCTGAGACTGTGGGAAAGTGTGCTGCTAAAAGCACCCATGTATTGTCATGTTAATAGGGCAGGGTGGTGGTTTGGAGGGGAGGTTTCGGCAGCTACACGTTTTAAAACGAGGTGGCAGACTAATTTTCCCAGCCTTGCAGGCACCATTACACTTATGAGAAAGTATCGACGCGAGAGACTTTTCACTGCGACTTTCAGTTTGTTGGGGTTTTTTTTTTTTTAAACTTTGCGTCAAACTTTGCGCAGAGCCATGACCGCCTCCAATCTCGGCAATGGACCAGAAAAAAGCTTCAATGCCAAAGAGGAACGTAAGGTAAAATAATCTTACCTCATATGATGCCTTGGAAGGAAGTTGGTGGGTAAGGGGTTGTTATACTGTTTAATATTTAGACACCACATGCTACAGGCCACTATTTACACACTGGGTAGAATACTGTCATAGATTGCTGATAGTGTGCACGCCTCAGGTTTCATCTCAGCTCACACACTTCCAGTTTTACAATAATAAACAGTATGAACACTCATATTTTAGCTTCGAAAGCCTCTGATAGAGAAGAGACGTAGAGAACGTATCAACTCAAGCCTGGAGCAGCTCAAGGGGATTATGGTGGATGCCTACAATTTGGATGTGAGTTAACTTAAAAACAAAATAATAACAATAATAATAACATTCACGTTTTCTCATATATACCACCTACACTATTATACTATTGTCTTTTTGTGTTCTGGAGTAAAATAAGCATGAACAACTCTAGCTATTGATAAAGCTATTTTTATTATTCTGTTCTTTTTGTTAAGCAATCAAAGTTAGAAAAGGCGGATGTTCTCGAGATAACTGTGCAACACATGGAGGGCCTTCAAAGGGGCTTCGGTCCAGGTGAGACTATTAAAATGCTATTATGACTTCTGAGTTATAAAAACCATGTATTAAATTAGTATGACATTTGTAAATATCTACATATTAATGAACTGTTATCCAGACTTATTATTATGCAACATTTAACATATTTTAACAATTTTTTTTTTTTTTTTTTTTTTTTTTTTAACAGCACCCAATCAAGGACCTAGTGTGGCTTTTGAATCTCGTCAAAGATACAGCAGTGGTTATATCCAGTGCATGCACGAGGTACATAATTTGCTCCTCAACTGCTCTGGCATGGACAAATCACTCGGTGCTCGTCTTCTAAACCACCTGCTAAAGGCTCTCCCCCAAATCAGTGGAGAGAGCAATGGCACAAGCAGTGCTACTGCCACCAGTCCTCTTCCTACCTCACCTACTCAGTCTCCGCTGGCTCATCCCTCCTTTCAAGCCCGTCCTCTGCACCTACACACCCCTCCTTCTCCTGCAAGCCCTCCCTCACCCAGCAGCCCCCATTGCTCTCCTGGAATCCTCTTGCAGAGAGAGGGGGCTGGCATGAGGATCTCCCCGCTTGGATCACCCTCCCCCCAACCTCTATCCCCTTCTGCCCTTCCCCCTGCCTTCCCAGGGGGTGACCCTTCTATGTGGAGACCATGGTGAAGAAGTGAAACCCTCTACCACTTTTAACTGGCCCTGTCCCCCCTTCTTCCACTGTTCCCTAATAGTGTCCATTACATCCTCATCTCCTGGGATGTTTGAGTGCTAGGCCTTTTCACTCGGAGAGCAGAGAGGTCAAAGAATAATAGTAGGTCTCTGAGCCCCTGGGGCTTTTGTGGCATCGTTTGAAGCACTATTCTTTATGGTTGATTTACTACGCTGTGGGCTTGTTTGGAAATTTGAAAAACAAAGGGGAACCACTGCCAAGGATGCTCACTTAGAACTGAGCACATGTGAAAAAAGAATTGTTGCTTCATTACTTGATGGTACTGTTATTTTGGTATACCAGGAAGCAATGTACTTTGTGTAATTGTATTTCACTTTGAAAATATGTTTTAAATGGTTCTTTGCTTCTTTTTATTTACTTTTCCATTATTTTTTTACTAAAGTGTACTCACTAAAGTGTAGTGTGGCCTGATGCCTTTTTAAAACTATACCTCTGATCAACTGCTAGTGACCGGTTTCTGTTACAAAATAATCTACATGTATTGGTATGTCCTGAATGCATTGACTATGTTAATGTGTGCATGAAAACCCATGACCTCTGACATTTTTCTTTCTGACACTTGATGTTTAGCCTGTACTGGTCCTCACTTGTTTCACTTGGAGCATTTTGTATTAAAAGTTAGGTTCAGGTGAAAAACATACTCTATTTGTATGCCCACTCTGTGTGCTGGGTATCTGAATATGCTGTACAAATTCCATGAATAAAGAAATGAGCATCCACAATGTGCTGTTTATTAATTCATTGAAAGTAGATTTAAGACACAAACAATATATATATATATATATACAGTGAGGAAAATAAGTATTTGAACACCCTGCTATTTTGCAAGTTCTCCCACTTAGAAATCATGGAGGGGTCTGAAATTGTCATCGTAGGTGCATGTCCACTGTGAGAGACATAATCTAAAAAAAAAAATCCAGAAATCACAATGTATGATTTTTTTAACTATTTATTAGTAAGATACAGCTGCAAATAAGTATTTGAACACCTGAGAAAGGCAATGTTAATATTTGGTACAGGAGCCTTTGTTTGCAATTACAGAGGTCAAATGTTTCCTGTAGTTTTTCACCAGGTTTGCACACACTGCAGGAGGGATTTTAGCCCACTCCTCCACACAGATCTTCTCTAGATCAGTCAGGTTTCTGGCCTGTCGCTGAGAAACACAGAGTTTGAGCTCCCTCCAAAGATTCTCTATTGGGTTTAGGTTTGGAGACTGGCTAGGCCATGCCAGAACCTTGATATGCTTCTTACAGAGCCACTCCTTGGTTATCCTGGCTGTGTGCTTCGGGTCATTGTCATGTTGGAAGACCCAGCCTCGACCCATCTTCAATGCTCTAACTGAGGGAAGGAGGTTGTTCCCCAAAATCTCGCAATACATGGCCCCGGTCATCCTCTCCTTAATACAGTGCAGTCGCCCTGTCCCATGTGCAGAAAAACACCCCCAAAGCATGATGCTACCACCCCCATGCTTCACAGTAGGGATGGTGTTCTTGGGATGGTACTCATCATTCTTCTTCCTCCAAACACGTTTAGTGGAATTATGACCCAAAAGTTCTATTTTGGTCTCATCTGACCACATGACTTTCTCCCATGACTCCTCTGGATCATCCAAATGGTCATTGGCAAACTTAAGACGTGCCTGGACATGTGCTGGTTTAAGCAGGGGAACCTTCCATGCCGTGCATGATTTCAAACCATGACGTCTTAGTGTATTACCAACAGTAACCTTGGAAACGGTGGTCCCAGCTCTTTTCAGGTCATCGACCAGCTCCTCCCGTGTAGTTCTGGGCTGATTTCTCACCTTCCTTAGGATCATTGAGACCCCACGAGGTGAGATCTTGCATGGAGCCCCAGTCCGAGGGAGATTGACAGTCATGTTTAGCTTCTTCCATTTTCTAATGATTGCTCCAACAGTGGACCTTTTTTCACCAAGCTGCTTGGCAATTTCCCCGTAGCCCTTTCCAGCCTTGTGGAGGTGTACAATTTTGTCTCTAGTGTCTTTGGACAGCTCTTTGGTCTTGGCCATGTTAGTAGTTGGATTCTTACTGATTGTATGGGGTGGACAGGTGTCTTTATGCAGCTAACGACCTCAAACAGGTGCATATAATTTAGGATAATAAATGTAGTGGAGGTGGACATTTTAAAGGAAGACTAACAGGTCTTTGAGGGTCAGAATTCTAGCTGATAGACAGGTGTTCAAATACTTATTTGCAGCTGTATCATACAAATAAATAGTTTAAAAATCATACATTGTGATTTCTGGATTTTTTTTTTTAGATTATGTCTCTCACAGTGGACATGCACCTACGATGACAATTTCAGACCCCTTCATGATTTCTAAGTGGGAGAACTTGCAAAATAGCAGGGTGTTCAAATACTTATTTTCCTCACTGTATATATATATATATATATATATATATATATATATATATGAAGACGCAATAGACAATCCAAGTAATGACTGATGCCAGACTGGGAGAGTTTGGGTTGGAGTTAGGGTTACAACCGCCTTGTCAAATTAAAGGACTGGGATTGTGTTGCTAATTAAATTGTAAAACATCTGGATCCAGACATCTAGAAAACAGTTACAGCTGCCTTATTGTATATTAAAGATTTTTAATATAGCATCAGCTTCTGTTTGTTTTGTACCCACTGTCCAGGCAGAGGGACAGAGCTGGGAAGGATGTGCTGCAAATTAAAAGAGCAATAAAAGATGCAGATGGAAATGGTTGACTAATGAGGAGAGTGTGTTAAGAAGAGTATTTTGAGAAGCTGATTAATGAGAAAAACAAGAGAGAGAGAAGGTTGGGAGATGTGGAGATGGTGAAGCAGAAAGTGGATAGGATTAGTAAGGAGGAAGTGAGAGCAGCGATTAAGAGAATGAAGAGTGGAAAGTCGGGTAGACCATATGACATACCGGTAGAAGCATGGAGATGTTTAAGAAAGATGGCAGTGAAGTTTTTAACAAGATTGTTTAACAATATTCTGGAAGGTGAGAAGATGCCTGAGGAATGAAGTAGGAGTTTGCTGGTACCGATCTTTAAGAAGAAGGAAGATGTGCAGACCTGCAAGTGAATAAAGTTGATCAGTCACACAATGAAGTTATGGAACGGGTAGTGGAAGCCAGGCTGAGAGAAGAGGTGACCATCTGTGACCAACAGTATAGTTTCATGCTGAGGAAGAGCACAACGGATGCAATATTTGCTTTGAGGATGTTAATGAAGTATAGAGAAGGACAGAAGGAGCTGCATTGTGTATTTGTGGATTTAGAGAAAGCGTACGACAGAGTGCCAAGAGAGGAGTTGTGGTATTGTATGAGGAAGTCAGGTGTTTCAGAGAAGTATGTGACGGTGGTGCAGGACATGTATAAGTACAGTGTGACAGCAGTGAAGTGTGCAGTAGGAATGATAGACTGGTTCAAGGTGAAGGTTGGACTGCATCAAGGATCGGCTCTGAGCCCTTTCCTGTTTGCAGTGGTGATGACAGGTTGACAGACGAGGTCATACAGGAGTCTTCATGGACTATGATGCTTGCAGATGATATTGTGATTTGTGGTGAGAGTAGGGAGCAGGTTGAGAAGAGCCTGAAGAGGTGGAGGTACGCGCTGGAGAGAAGGGGAATGAAAGTCAGTAGGAGTAAGACAGAGTACATATGTGTGAATGAGAGGGAGGGCAGTGGAGTGGTGCGGTTGCAGGGAGAAGAGGTGGTGAAGGTGGAGGAGTTTAGGCACCTGGGGTCAACAGTGCAAAGTAATGGAGAGTGTGTTAGAGACGTGAAGAAAGTAGTGCATGCAGGGTGGAGTGGGTGGAGAAGAGTGATAGCAGGAGTGATTTGTGATAGAAGGGTATCTGTAATAGTGAAAGGTGAAGTTTATAGGACTGTGGTGTGACCTGCGATGTTGTATGGTTTAGAGACAGTGGCAGTGACTAAAAGACAGGAGGTGGAGCTGGAGGTGGGAGTGTTGAAGATGCTGAGATTTTCATTGAGAATAACGAGGATGGACAGAATTAGAAAGGATTAGGATGGAGGAGGAAAAGAGGAAGGCCAAGGAGTTTATGGATGTGATGACAGAAAACATGCAGGTAGTTGGGTTGGAAGAGGCAGATGTAGAGGACAGAGTAGTATGGAGACGGATACCTAATGGCGACCCCTAATGGGAGCAGCCGAAAGAAGAGGAAAAAGAAGTAGAAGAGGAAAAAGAAAAAGAAGTAGAAGAGGAAGAAGAAAAAACAAGTAGAAGAGGAAGAAGAAAAAGAAGTAGAAGAGGAAGAAGAAAAAGAAGTAGAACAGAAAGAAGAAAAAGAAGAGGAAGAAGATCAGCTACTGTTTGTAACTGTCTAAAATCTTAAAAGTCATGCAAAAGATTTGAGTATAATTTAAATAAATCAAATAGTTTGCTTTACAAAGTCTGATTGTTTAAATATTTTTGGGTGTTTCCTGCTAACATCTGCAGTTACATGGGCTTAGTGAATATAAAGCTATAATGTTGTAAAAATAATTTGAGTAAAAATGTAATGATACAGAATAAGAAAAAAACGTCATTTGTAGCTGTGTCATTCTAAGTTAATGAACCAAGTCATTCAGAAAAAGCAAAGCGGTCCGTGGGGGCCACCTACAGGTACAGTTATGTTTTTTTTTTTTTTCTTGCCAGCTCTGTGATCTACATATTAGTATGTCACCTCGTCGGTGACAATATTTTAGACTACAAAGTGGTTTAAAATGAAACCAAAGAATTTACATCTTTTTAAAGTGACTTAATGTATAATAATAACAACCTAAGATTGTTTTAAATAAGAGTGTAAAATTAATCAACTAAATAATAAAACTGGCTGTATTTAATAGTTTTACACATGCTAAGTTCAGTCTCACTTTTAAACACTCTTTTCTATAATAACAAAACTCTTTTAAACATAATACTTTGACTGTATTGATTAAAAAAACAAAACAAAAAAAACCAGGTACATCACTGTGATTAGTGTAAATGTATGCTGGAGGAAGCTGCCACAGGCACAGTGCTATTGATTATTTCACCTATAGTCACTTTGAGAGTACATGTAAACTGTGTGGTAAGATGAAGAGTAAATGAAAATTCAGGCCCAGAATTGCCACATGGTTTGGATAAATGTAGAGAAAAGTGTCACTGCTAAAAAGAAATAAGTAAAATAATAATTTTTATTCTGAATGAAGAACTTTATCCTGTGCTAAACCATTTCTAACTGTTTTCAAGATGACAATGTCATACACAGAGGAGGATGAATTGCTGATTGGTTTGAGAAGTATGAAAATGTTATCATATGCTGTGACTTTCTCAGTCATTTTATCTAAACCCAATCTTGACCTAACCCAACCCCAACACAATCCAATATTTGTACTATATTCTTGAGTGACATGATGGACACTGCAAATAAATACACCTATGTGTATTAATTTGCAAATTGAGCAAATTAATGCAGCTTAATACACAAAAACATCCCACTTATTAATTTAGAGCTATATCACAGTTATATCAGTCTTTAAAGCATGAGAAAATTCTTTAAATGTCTAAACCATTTCAGAAGGAACTAAAGTTCCTAGACAGCTGTAAACATATACAGAAGCCATGCATCTAAACTTTTTAGAGTTAACCCTTTATAGAATTACACTTGCACTGACTTAAAGAACAAGTTTAACCAGTATAAACAAATGAATGATTTTCCCTGCAAGTCTGTTATAAGGCTTGTCACAACACTGTTTCTGCATGTATCTGCATGTAGAGTATAGTGGGAAAGGGGAGAGGTTAATTAATAGGCTATATAAAAAAAATACTTATGAAAAACTGCAAATTCATAAAGGCCTGAGTGTTCAGTCGCATATGAGGCATTGAGTACTACCATGAAGTGTGACGCCACAGTTTTTACAACTGATACAATTCTGCAGTTATTATGATGTTTTTATAGTTTTATAGTTTTATATTAAGTGTAATTAACTGGTCACATTAAGTTGAATGAGTTATGACAACTTACTGTCAACTGGACTTTTAATAAGGCCACAAACAGTGATGTAATTATAATATAGATAAGTTTGCATGACATAATTGCTTGTGAGTATAAAAATGCAAAAACAACTGGTGATTTTAAACGTGTCTAGGAATGAACCCTTGCCTTAATCTTTACTTGTTTCGATAATGTCAGTTTTTTTTAAGAGTCAGATGGGAACCATGTGTGTTTTGTTTGCTGTCCAGCAGGAAGAGTTGAATGAATGAGTGCATTTGTTCTGCTGAATGGAGTACAGTAAGGAACAGAAAAACAGTCGAGTTGAGCTAACAACACACCACTCACAGCTGAGCCCCTTAGTGTCTCTTTGGCCAAATGAAGAACACATGAAAGTGTGCATTCTTAGTAATAAATGAAAGCAAGTCTATACACTATACAACCATATGTCAGATAGTGTATGTGCAAAGATTTCCAAATGTTCTGAGGCAACAAATCAAAGGGTGAGTTTAAGGTTATCCCCTAGACAGAATCTGCTTTCTGTATTAACTGCTTTCAACGTTTAACCCATTTTTTGCTACATCTCCATATCATAGGTTTCATAGCACCAAAAAAAAAAAAAAAAAAAGAAAAAAAAGTGTCAGATTTAAAACTATGTGAAGAACCCAAAACGAGTGGTTTCCGGCAGAAAATGTAAAACCCCTTTCGAGAGCCAGAACTGTTTCATCAAGGCTGGGACTTTGCATTGCATTTTTGAATACACGTGTGTATTAAATGTCACTGAAGGAGCGGCACCTAATGTGGGCTTATTTTAGAATGGACTTGAGCTAAGTGGAGAAATTACACACCGCATACACAGACAGAGAAAGACAGAGAGATTAAGAGAGAGAGAGAGAGAGAGAGAGAGAGAGAGAGAGAGAGAGATGCAATGGGGGATGGGGGACTGCTATAGACTGGGTTAGGTTGCATGTACCTGATAAACACACTAAAAGGGGATGAGAAAATAACAAGAGTGTGTTTTATCCAAGAAGCTCTCACAACGTCAGCTCAACTGCGTTTTTGTTTCCCCTCCTATACCACAAGAGCATATTTCAGTGTACTCTCTCTCTCTCTCTCTCTCACACACACACACACACACACACACACACACACACACACACACACAAAGTGGACCGAAGAACCAACTATATACCAGGAATGACCGAGTTCTCAGGCCGCTAGGCGAAATTTCACACAAATTCTTCACTCGGCGCGGCTTCAGCTCCACATCTGAACGACTCTGTAAGTAAACAAGCGTCTCAAAACCTTATAGAAATAGATTAGGGATGGTTTTCTAGAAATCCAATTGCGATTTGCAATAGAACCAAACCCCATCTCAAAGTTTGACACGCAGCAATTGTTTGGCCGCTTTTTCACTAAAACATGTGTGTGTGTGTGTGTGTGTGTGTGTGTGTGTGTATATATATATATATATATATATAAATAATTCTTTTGAAAAATCCATTTCTATCCGGTTATTTCTTCTGTATTGTGTTTTCTTTGGTACTGAAATTATCCCAGGTTGTTGGTTTTTTTTTTTTTTTGCATGGCAGGACATTAAAATTACACAGGGTGTAATTTTCCACTGTGTGAAATGATCAATTTCCTTCTTAAAGCAACAATGAAACAGAAAACTTTATTATTGTTTTTTTTTTGCTTTTATAGATTTGTTTAGTCACCACACACTTGAAGTTACAAAAGTCTAAGCTGAAACAAATCATATGATTAAAACAAATAATTAATATATATTTATTGTCATAATAAGACAGATACGAGTTTATTTAAATGGCTTTGTGCTTACTTACCTGTTCACCATTGAGATGGATTTTTTTTAACAGTCCTTACGTTGATGTACACTGGTAGTCTTACCTACTTTGAAATTAATCAGATTATTCTGACTGGTTGATTAGTGAGGCTAAGCTTGTTCTGGTTTATCCCATTTCAGCCATTAACTAGTGTGCTGTCCATGATTCACACTTATAACCTAAGGTACATGAATTGTATGCAAAATTATTTGCTCAGTCAACAAACTAGAAACTTTAAAAAGTAAAATACTTTTCACTCAATAAAAGCTGAAACGTATTTAAAAATACATCAAATTTACCAACATGGATTAAAGCAATGCACATATGAGTTTTTTCAACCCATCTGTTCTTTGACTGGTATTAATGGAAAAAAGTTTACTCTAGGTTGTATGTCTTAAGGGAAATCTGATTGTTTAGGAGAATGAAGCAGGAGTAGGAGTATTTTAAATAGAATATTAAGCACATGCCAGCAATGATTAAAAATACATTTAAGCCAGGGATTTGATTCTTTCTTGACATCAATCCTAAACAAAACCACATCTTTATAAACCCTGTCTTGTAAAAAACTGCCATATTATAGCAACAACCCTTTTAGACACATCTAAGGTTTTCATACCACTGCTTGCAGCATTTGCTCTCCATCTGCTGGACTCTCCATCTGTCTTTTCCACATCAGCTCCACAACTCCCCTAAATAATACATGTCTATGTGAACATGGTCCTGCTTGATAAAAGATTAATGTGGAGAAACTGGGCCAGAAGGCTACATGGGTTTCTTTTCATCCCAGCTTTCTGGTCTGTGGTTTTTAGCCATGATGAAAGTGACCCAACAATAGCCCAAATGCATTCTGCCTGAACCCAGTTAAATAATGTCTGAAACAAATAAGACAGTCATAACAAGCTCTGGTCCCTAGTATATTCTGTAGTGATGGTATATTAAATATATACTACATAGTATACAACCCAAATTCCAAAATAGTTTGGAACCTGTGTAAAATGTAAATAAAAACATAATGCAATGATTTACAAATCCCATAAAACCCATATTTTCAAAATATAACAAAAAAACCCAGGAAATTTACTATTTTAATGTATCATTTTAAGGAAAAATGAGGTAATATTGTATTTGGCCTCAACATGTTCTAAAAAAGTTGGGACAAGTGGCAAAATGGCTATAAAGTAAGTGCTTCTACAAGAAACAGCTGGAGGAACATCTGGAAAAATCTCTGTGCGCAAGGGACAAAGGTGAAAACCAATATTGGATGCCTGTGATCTCTGGGCCCTCAGGCATCACTGCATTAAAAACAGACATGGTTTTGTATTGGAAATCACTGCACGGGCTTAAAAACACCCATGAAATCATTGTCTGTAAACACAGCTTGCTGTGTCATTCACAGTGCTCATTAAAGCTTTATCATGCAAAGAAGAAGCCACGTGTGAACATGATCCAGATATGCCACCATCTTCTCTGAGCCAAAGCTAATTTAAAATGTACTGGGGCAAAGTGGAGAATTGTTCTATGGTGAGACAAATCGAAATTTAAAATTATTTTTAAAAACTATGAATGACACGTCCTGTGTATTAGAGAGGAGAGGGACCATAAAGTTTATCATTAGAGCTTAGTTTAAAAGCCAGCATCTCTGCATTTTTAATTGTAAGGGAGGTGGTTGTTAAGGCATTGGACTTTGGATTGGCATTGGACTTTGGTTCAGAAGGTCACGAGTTCAAATTCCAGCACCTCCAATCTGCTGTTGCTGTGCCCTTGAGCAATCCCCTTAACCCTAAACTGCTCAGATGTAAGTTACTCTGGATAAGGGCGTCTGCCAATGCCATAAATCTAATTGTATACTGGGCTTTTGTGCCTATGAAATAGGCAGCTTTCACATCTGGAAAGGTAACAACAATGCTGAAATGTATATACAGGTTTGGAACAACAAATGCATCTATGCATCTATTAAATGCATCTATTACAATAGCATGGCTGCCTGCAGTCCAGACCTCTGACCTTTTGAAAACATTTGGCATTTCATGAAACAACAAATAAGACAAAGAAGCCCCAAGACTGTTGAGCATCTAGAATCCTGTAACAGGCACGAATGGGACAACAATCTTCTCCCAAAACTCCAGCAATTGGTCTCCTCAGTTCCCAGACATATACAGACTGTTGTGAAAAGAAGAGGGAATGCTACATGCTGGTAAACATGGCCCTGTCTCAACTGTTTTAAGATGTGTTGCAGCCATCAAATGCTAAATTATTCTATTCTATTGCATTTAAAATTTGGGTTTATGAGATTCATTGGATTTTGTTATATTTACCTTTTAAAATGTTTTTCCGACTTTTTGAAATTGGTGTTGTATATACTCTAAATAGATAAAAAAAATACTTTTTGACCTGGCTGGCTGCTTCTTCTTCTGTTCGCTGCTCTCGTTAGGGGTCACCACAGTGCATCATCCATCTCCATACACCCCCTGTCCTCTACATCTGCCTCTTTCAACTACCTGCATGTCTTCCCTCACCACATCCATAAACCTCCTTCTTGGCTTTTCTCTTTTCCACATTCCTGGCGGCTCCATCCTCCTTTCTCCTATCAATGTACACATGTCCCTCCTCTGCACATGTCCAAACCATCTCAATCCGGTCTATCTCACTTTGTCTCCATTACGTCCTACATGTGTGGTCCCTCTAATAAACTAATTTCTAATCCTGTCCATTCTTGTTATTCACATTGAAAATCTCTGCATCTTCAGCTCTGCTACCTCCAGCTCCACCTCCTGTCTTTTAGTTTAAGTCACTGTCTCTAAACCATACAACATCACAGGTCTCACCACAGTCCTATAAACTTTCCCTTTCACTCTTGCAGATACCCTTCTATCACAAATCACTCCAACCACTCTTCTCCACCCTGCCTGCACTCTTTTCTTCACTTCTCTAACACACTCTCCTTTAGCTTGCACTGTTGACCCAGGTTGCTTTTCTGCAAACAGAAAAGGGCTCAGAGCCAATCCTTGATGAAACCCCACCTCCTCTCTCGTCACCCTGTCGTATTCTTTCTCTAGATCCACAAACACTTCTGACCTTCTCTAAACTTCTTCGTCAACATTCTCAACGCAAATATTGAGTTCGTAGTGATCTTCCTCGGTATGAAAAAATACTGTTGCTCACAGATTGTCACCTCTTCTCTCAGCCTGGCTTCCACTACTCTTTCCCATAACTTAATGGTGTGACTGATCAACTTTATACCCCTATAGTTACAGCAGGTCTGCACATCTCCCTTATTCTTAAAAAATTGGTACCAGCAAACTCCTTCTTCATTCCTCAGGCACCCTCTCACCTTCAAAAATTTAGTTAAACAAACTGGATAAAAACTACACTGCAATCTCTCCGAAACATGTCCACGCTTCTACCGGTATGTCATCTGGTCCAATCGACTTTCCACTCTTCATCCTCTTAATCGCTGCTCTCACTTCCTCCTTACTAATTCTATCCACTTCCTGCTTCACCAACTCCACATCATCCAACTCTGTCTTTCATTTTTCGTCATTCATCAGCTGCTCAAAATACTCCCTCCATCTTCTCAACACACTCTCCTCACTAGTCAACACACTTCCATCTTTTATTGCTCTTACTTGTAGCAGTTGGTACAAATCTCTTTCTCCTTTCATAGTGTCTAACTTCTTATACAACTCCTTATATGCCTTTGCCTTTGCATTAGCCACATCCCTTGTCACCAGCTTCCTCAACTCCTTTTTTCTCCTCTCTCTGCCGATCTCAATTCTGTTTTGCCAACCTCTTTCTCCTTGTGCTTTCCTGTACTTTCTCATTCCACCACCACTTCTCTTTGTCTTTCTTTCTTTTTCCAGATCACTTCTGCAGTAGTTGCCCAATCGTCCAGCAAACATTTATTCCTAGGTACACTCTCCACCACTTCATGTAATTCACTCCAGAATTTTTCCTTCTCACAACCCACTTGTGGAGCATAAGCACTGATGGCATTTATCAACACCCCTTCAACTTCCAGCTTCACATTCATCCCCCTATCAGAAACTCTCTTTATCTCCACTACACACTTACTGTGTTCTTCCTTCAGAATCACCCCTACACCATTTCTTTTTCCATCCACACCATGATAGAACAGTTTAAAGCCACCTCCAATTTTCCTGGTCTCACTCCCTTTGTACTTGGTTTCCTGAACACACAACATATCTACCTTTCTCCTCTCCATCATATAAGCTCCCTCTCTCTTTACCAGTCATAGTACCAACATTTAAAGTACCAACCCGAACCTCCACTCTCCTACACTTCTCCTTTCCCTGCTGTCTCTGTAGACGTCTTCCTCCTCTCCTTCTCCTCCTTTGGCCAGCAGTAGCCCAATTTCCACCTGTACCCTGTTGGCTAACAATACCTGTGGAGGTCGTTGGTAACCGGTATAAAATTCAGGTTTGTGATCCGCATTTTTGATTTGGCATATGTTTTATGCTGGATGCCCTTCCTAACGCAAACCCCATTTATCCGGGCTTTTGACCTTCACTAAGAGTGCACTGGCTTGTGCAACTCTATTGGCTGAGTTTTTGACCTGGCTGGCTTGATATAAGTTAATATCGCTCTGGGTGGAACTCTAGTCCTTCTCATGGCACATGCCCAAGTTTGTATATTATTACAATAATATAAGGGACAGAAAGGTATCTCATATTTAAATAACTACTATCTCGTTTAACTACAATGGATTGGATTAATTTGCTAATTGACAGAGAAAATCAATAATATATTAGACAGATAATCAAGCCAAGGTGTTTGGTTTATTAATAGTTTAAGAAGGCTTAGATTAGAGAGAGACAAATTGAGACCCTTGCATTGTCCTAGCCATGCATAAACTCATGCATTTCTAATCATGTTATTCTAAACATATGATCGATCAGGTTTTCTGTTCAAAGACTGTCTAAAAAGCACTGTCATATACAGTTCTAGAGTCTCTATCATGTTGAGAGTTGCTCAATACAGCATACTGTCTTGAATTTTCCTTACTCTCTTCAATATGTGAAATTCAAACATGATGTCTGTCTTTTTGAACTTCAGCCAGAAAAATGTAGACACACTCTGTTATGGCCTTCAGTATTCATGAATCCTCTTTGATCTCACTCATCTGCTGCTAGAGAATGCATACACCAGACTTTCAATTATGGTTCCATATGTTATATCTAGTTATGTTTATTTAACATGACACATTGCATGGTTAAAGGAATACTTTTTATTGTACGGATTGAAAATTACTTTGTCAGGGTTGCGTATAGGATTCACAAAAGTGTTGCAACATGTAAACAAGATATAAGCATTCACAGGATATTCGTATTATTGAACAAAATGATTGTTATTCATGGTTATGACCATCGTGTAAAAACGGCAACTACAGTCTATTCCAAATTCAAGTTTTTTTTTGTGAGTTAATGTTAGTCATGAGTTCTTCAATGATCTCTTTCATTTTGTAGTCTGGTTTCATTCTCATGACTCTTTCCATGTTCCTTTTTTTTCCCCTGTATTCCCAAACAGTGTCAACACTTCATTTGCATCATTTGTAGTATTGTAAACACCTCTACTCTCCAGTCTATTTACAGTGTAATTATTCATCTTTTCATTGATTTTAATCTATATATAGTTTCCCTTTACATCAGTTAAAACAAGCAAGTTCCTCCTTTGCTCTGTTTGATTATCAAACTGTGAACACTGCTTCCAAGCAATAGGTGAAATGTGTGGTACTGCTTGCTCAACCCCAATGCAATATAATGAGGATTTGTTTTTAATTCATTATTACTGTAGTTAAAAATAAACTGTGTTTACATTACTATGGACGATGCGGCACACATCCGTATCCATATAGTTTGTCTTTTCAGCGTGGCTTAAAAACTTCTCTCTGTTTCTCCTCTTGGCCCTCATGGTGATTATTCTGCGTTCACAGTTTGCATACATATGAGCTCAGTGGGAAAACACAACTGCAGGTTGCTGATGTTGCTTTTTCTTTGTTTACTTGTTTACTTTGGGATGTTGGGTTATTTCAGGTGAGGGTAATAGAGCTTCTAACAAAAGAGTTGGATTCGAGTAATCGACGGAAAAGAATCACGCTCGACTTGCAGAGGTTTGCAAATTGATTTTCGTGCGTTCGACCTCATCCGCACCGCTGGCATGTTACGTCACACAGCGGCGTAGATTAAGCTGCGTGAAGCCGCTCCAAAACACACCCACTCACTCCCTCTCCTCTAAGCGAAAACATACACATCTCTCGGTCTCTCCGTCCATGTCTCTGTAAAACACAAAGCGCGCGCCATCATCTCCATCGGCTGTTGCTCAGAATCATCGTGCGCGAGCGCGGGCGCGAGCCAGAGAACAGTTACTTCCGTTGTCCTTGTAGCTGGACGTGTTTGGTGTGCATGTATCGGTTGCAGGGTATCGTGGTGGTTGGATGGATCTGAACCGCTCCTGCCGATCTTAGCCGACATGCGCCGGCTTTCTGCCGACACCGGCCCGGCTTCATCATGCTGTTCAGACTGTTTACGAGGTAAGCTCGGGCAGCAATCGTTGATTTGAAGGCGCTGGCTGTGGGTACTGATTTTTTTCTTTCTTTCTGAGAGCGGCTGTGGCAACCATTGTGGGAGGCGATATACCAGCAATAGCATGCATGTCAAAACAAAGGCTGTTCCGCCTTCCTGCACAACGCAGACACTTTTTCATCAATGCCCCTGCATAAGTTAAAAATTGGGATCGGATGCACTATAACACGCCGTTATCGGCCACTGCTGCTGCGTTGTGCATCAGATTACAGCATAAAGAGATGTTTGTTTTCTTCATTCTTGAGCTCAACGGAGCCCAGTTCTCCATACAATTATCTCCTTGTTTTGTTTTGTTTTGTGTGTTTTTTTATTTACACCGAATGCTGTTATAACAGTACTCGAATATAAAAAATAATAATAATAATTCTGTGTGCTTGTCTAACAATTGTAGCAATGCATGTGAGTCAGGAATTGCAGCAGAGCCAGTTTCTGTTTCACACGTTTCATTGGGGTTTGCACAGACATTTTAGGAGAAAGAGGGGAGGAAAGGACCACTTTCCGTCCACATCTACACCAACTCCACCCCACAGGCATATTATTCCCCCTAGTCTCCCTCTCCCTGATCATGCACTCTGTTCTTGACATGGAGCATTTTCAAAGTCTGATGAAACACTTCCATTGAAGCGTTTTACATTTTACATTTGTTGAAATGTCAGATTACTTGACATTAGTTTTGAAGAACAATGGTCCACTTAAGCTTTTCTCATTGCATTGTCATTTACTCCAGCAGCTATTTTCATTGACATGTACAATAACAGTCATCAGTTTTGGATTATAAACATTGACAATGTTTTAGATCTGGAAGGTCGGCCCTTGAACTGGGAGTTTTTAAACATGTCCTCAATCCGTATGTATGCAAAAGTAGCGGTATGCTGATTTTGCATGCCACACAATTGCGCAGTTGTACACACGCGCACGCACGTTGCATTTTTATTTCCTTGGATGTGGTTGAGCCTTTTGGACAATGCATTTCTCATTTCCCCCAAATAATTTGCACGTTTAACAAATCCTAGCCAGATACTAGAAACAAGGTTGGTGATTACAACAGACAGAACCTGGTTTAAACCTACAAACATGCTTGAGATATGCATTTATCTTGATGTTGTATAATGTGCTGTAGTCCTGTAAAAGAGCAAAGTAAGCATGAGGTTCTCAGTGATTTACAGGCAAAATATTTATGGGTATTGTACTGCACCAGAGGAGCTGCAGGAAGAGCTAAAGCTCTCACAACCATTGCTAATCAACTGCATAAAATAATAATATTGTTTTTAAAATGCTCTTTTTTTTATTTACAGATTACCCTCCATTTATATATGCAATTTGGTTCTTGGGTTTCTGTACTTTTCATATGTTTTTTATTTATTTTATGTATTTTATGTTCTGCTTAGTTCACTGACAGATCATTAGTCTACTGACATAATTATACATATTTAGTTAGTTAGTTTTAATACCTCAGTTTTCCCATCAATATTCTATTCTATTGGTAGTTTCAGCTGTTATGTAAACACTTAATGTATCTTCTCTTACATCGTCTACAATAAAAGATTATTCTAAATATTAATTTATTTCTTTTTTTGCACCAGGAGGATGCGCCGGCTGGGATGCTATCGGATGGGGCCCATGTGGAAAGCACTCCTGGTGTTTGTGGTCATTGCCTTTGCAGGCCAGCTCTTGGGGATTCTCTTCAATAAAAGGTCAGAATATGGCCTAGTCCCACAAATTGTTTTCAGAATGTTTCTAATTTATAGTTATTCATGAAGGCAGTTTTACAGTACCTCCTACAGTAAGAAGTGCTGAAATATGTTTTTCTAGCCATAATGAGAATCATGTCAAAAACAGTGTGTCACTGTATGGGTTAAAAGAACCTGGTGTCAATCTGTGCAACACGTCTTTCCTCTGGGACCACTTTTATTCCTAAACTTTTTTTTTTTTTTTTTTTTTTTTTGTGGTTTCTTTGGTTTACATGAAAACCAGAATGAATACGCATTATATTGCACGATGAAGACAAAAGCAAACAAAATGTACAAGTTATTTTTTTGTTCACCACACCAACCATAAATAAATAGTGCTTCATGACTAATTGTTATAAAACAAAATAGTTATGTGGCAAATTGAAAATCGCTATAAAGTTCGACCGCAAGATTAAAAGTGTGATAAATCGAGGGACGACTTTATCATGTTTTGAGTTTGCGATGGGCAACAAACTTGTTCGGGAAGACCAAAATGTGAGCCAGTCACAACATAGCAGACATGTCCAGAATTATATAGTATATATTTTGATCTCCTACTCCTACTAAAAAAGGCTTTAGGACTACATAATGGAAGTAAATGGTTGTGCACTGTACATGTTGCTTTTAGTTTTGCTGATAAAAGGCAGTAGTCAAAATAAATGGGCTTTGAAAGATAGCTAGTTAAACAGAATTAAATAGTACTTTATGCAGTGTGAAAATCGTTCTTTGATATATATGTTTCATAACTGGATTCATACTAGCTTAAAGCACTGCTTAAAGCAGCTGAATATACAGACTTAAGGCACCTCCTTAAAAGCTTTTACTTTCCTTCCTGAAGTCTCAGTTCAACTTAAAATAGATAGCTTAAGCTGATACCACTGTTGTAAGTTTTTCTTATATGCTTGCATTTAAAACAATGTCTTAATTGCAGGTAGGAATGGAACTTACCAGTGTGGAAGAAAGAAAGAAATCCCAGACCATGCACATTGGGCAAAGAGATTGGGCAAAGGGAATTTTTCTGTCTAATATTAGTGGCTTATTGGCACTTATAATTAATGTGTTACACCTAATCAGAGATGGCAAATGTACACACATCTTTCACTAAAGTAAAATAATAGATGCTAATGTTTTAAAGTACTGGGGTAAAAGTTGAAGTACAGATTATACTTTTTTTACTCAAGTTAAAGTAAAGAAGTCTGGGCTCTGACATGTAGAAAGTAAAAAGTAGCCATTACTAATACCTGTTTTAGTGTCATGCTGGTAACTGGACTTCACATCATAATAATATTAGGGCTGTCAATCAATTAAAATATTTAATTGCAACTTAATCACACATTTTTATCTGTTCTAAATGTACCATAAATGAATACTTTTGTTTTTAATACTCTAATCAACATGGGCATGGAGAAATATGGATGCTTTATGCAAATGTATGTTTATTATTAGTGAAACCAAACTCAACATAGAGCATGACATAGTATTCTTGTAAATGTAATTATTGTAATTATGGTGTTTTAAATTATGTAAATCGTCAGGATACCAAACAGAACTTTTGCTATGTTTCCACACGGACAGTTAATGAGGTGATACCGGAGGAACTGTACCTTTTCTAACTTTTATACGGATTAAATAATCAGAGAATATTCAATGTTTTAAATTGGTTTATTTTAAAGTAGAGCATTCTATATATATATATATATATATATATATATATATATGTCTGAGGCAAGTATTCCCTGAGATTCAGGTTGTTTTATTTATGTTTGTGAAGAGAGATGAAAGAGACGACAGAGAGCGCCCCCTGTCTGTTTTCTTTATTTTACAAAAAGCACAGCATTTTGTTGTTATTATGAGTGTATACAAATAAAAGTAGACCCTTTACACATTCAAATGATGTATTGCTCGTATATATACGATCAAAAAAGACAGTGTAATTTAAGTTCATTACGGCATTATGAAGAAAAAATACCACAAAACGCGCCGGTGCATTTGTCGACCCCAGAGGCTTAGTTGCCCATTGTGTGCATCACGGCGGATTTTGGTGCTGATTTGAGACTTGGCGCATCAGTAAAACAAATGTGATTAAAATTATTTTTCGGTGGCGTTTATTTATTTATTTTATATCTGAGTAAAGAAAGGACGTCGTAAATAAACATTTGTTTGGCTGAAGGTATTAATTTAGTCTCTTTTATTTATTTATTTATATATATTTCTGATTAAAATGGTCAAACAGAAATGCGCGCTGCATTAATAAAATTGTGCCGTTAAAATTTATTTGCGTTTGAATTTTGATATCCCTAATAAATATATTACTACAAAACGAATTTAAAATTTTGTTGCCTAATGAATGTATCCAGGCTGAACATCCACCATATAAAACACAAGTAGAGAAAAGATGATGATGATGATCGGAAATGTTCACATCATTGACTCCTTCTGTCTCATCCACGTTAAGGCCATACGTCTTGTTTCTACCTTGTTGTTAGCTTTGTAAACTAGCCTACGTCTCTGGTGTGTAACGAGCCTGTTTTGAAAATGTAAGAAGTAGAAAGTACAGATGTTTGTTTAAAAATGTAATGAGTCAAAGTAAAAAGTTGCCAGAAAAATAAATAGCAAAGTAAATTACTGATAAAGTCGTCCCTCGATTTATCGCAGTTCGACTCTTGCTGTCCCACTTTATCGCAATTTTCAATTTGGCACATTATTTAGTTTTGCGAATGGTCCTGATTTCAGTTCATCATAAGACATGAGTAGCATTACAGGAAAGCGTAGGTTTCCGCTTATTTATTGGTTGTAGTATCCGCTGATGTCAAAAAAGGGCGGAGTTGAAGACATACTTCATGAGATTTAGCCAATGAAAATAAAGAATTCAGTGTTGTGTATCTTTAATTCATCCCCTTTTTTTGACGTCATAGGTCAATTCAACCAATAAACAAGCAGAGAATCTACGCACAGGCTACGCTACAGTACTGTACTACAGTACTCACTATAAATGTGATATTTCCAGGAATTGACACAAAATTCTCGATATATTTTTGCAAATGTTTTCTGTCTGCATTTAAAGAGTGTGGGAGGATGATTTATAGCTTAAACAATAATTTCAAAAAAGCATTTTTGAAGTGGCATCCATTTATTGCAGAAAGTAGTTTTTTCGTGGTCGGTTTTGGCAGGTAACTACCGCGATAAACAGGGATGTCTGTACCAAAAACATCTACTCGGGTAGATGCTTCCCGCCCCTCTGCACCTAATTTGCACATACTTGATAACATAATCTCAATGAAAACAGTACTTGCTGTTTAGTTGTCTCTACAATTGTAGCCCCTGTGTCACTCATGTAAATAGAGGATGAACAATCGTGTCACTTTGTTGCTTGCTGGTTAGAATGGACGATTTCAGGTAGTGAGCAGAGTCATGCTGTGAATCTTTTACTCTCACAGTGTGGATTTCACAATAGATAATAAATCAGGTTTTTCCTCATTGGTCATTGCTCATGTTTTTCTCTGTTGTGCCACATTCAATGTGGATTATGGGCAAGTTTTCTCAACTAAATGTGTACTACACCAGTTTTAATGAGAGAATCCATACCTTTTTTTTAGAAACTTTACAGCTGGCACACCAAATTTTAGCTGTCTTTCAAGTATTTTCATTTAGATTTTTCATCGTCTCTGTTGGAAACACTGATTGTGCTAGAGTCTCAGGAAGGGTTTAGCAAAGGGATGTGAGTGGGATGGAAAAATGACAGTTTCAGACATGCCAGGCTTTTTTTTCTAATAAAAATAGCTGATGAGCAAATCAACATATGAATCTAGAATGAATGATAGATGCACTGTAAGATCTCTTGTTTTCTGTCAATATTTGTTAAGATATTTACTTAATTAATGTGAAATGAAAACTATGAATATACTAAATGTCTTACTTAACTATAAATAAAAAAAAGCTTAGTAACAGTTAACTGTTAATTAGTGATGCCCTTTTTTTGTTGGGAAAAATAACACTTTTGTCCAAAGAGTAAAATGTCTGAACATTATGACAATAAAAAAAAGTGTATACACTGAACACAGCAAGCAAAGGCTGTTTGTTTTAGCTCATAATTCATGGTTTCACTAGAGCCATATTAAAGAATTATAGTGAAAATCTACTGCTCACAGTGTTACTGTCCCTGTAACATGACTTTAAGATTTTATTCATGTATTTTCCACATTATTATTGGCAATAAGTTAACCAAGCATTTTAGAGGAAAATAAAAATTCTCCAAATACTGACATTTGAAGCTCATTGGAAGAAATTCAGAATATCTCTGACCCACGAGTATGTCAAATATAAATAAAATGAGCAATAGAAAATATCTATTTAGTCTTTTTTTTTTTTTTTTTTTTTTGGTATAGAACCATTTCCACTTTTTTATTGTGAAAGGTTGCCATTCAAGCATTATTGAATAATTTAACTAATTAAATGTTTTTTGTTGTGTGGACCTTTAGTGTATAATCAATCTTGTAGATTTTAATGAATTACTTGGGGGATGTTCTGTTTACTAGTTCGATTCCAGCTACAGTTTTACTCAAGCTTATCACGTTTACTTTGTAAAGTCAAACAGCTTGACCGGCTTCTTTCTCCATGGGTTCCATAGTTTGTTTCCCCCTTATTACCTTATGTTTATTTGTCCTCTTCATTTCCTATCATACTCCTGTGGTGAAACAGAGGCCTCTCTGTCCGTCTGTCTGTCTGTCTGTCTCTCTCTCTCTCTCTCTCTCTCTCTCTCTCTCTCTCTCTCTC
>JAAIIK010000162.1:1140567-1162859 GCA_014706435.1 Silurus glanis
TCTCTCTCTCTCTCTCTCTCTCTCTCTCTCTCTCTCTCTCTCTCCTTCTTTCTTCTCTTTTGTCAAACAGTTCCCAGTTTTTTGCCAGATAGACTCCATGGCACTTCCTTCTCAGGCTTCATGTGTACGTGTGTAGTGCCAGATATGGCTGCAGGGGCAGTTATTATTATTATTATTATTATTATTATTATTATTATTGCCCAACCACCACATACCACGATCACCTTCACTTCACATAAGCAATTAACATTGTTTAAAGAAAACCAAAGTTCTTCTCACAGCACTGCTAAAAAAAATAAATAAATAAACTAAACAAAAAATGTATAATCGGATCAGTATATCAGTATAATTGGAAATAAAAAAAATACAAGCTAATTTATCAATACATATAATATAACAAGAACAGCCACTCACAAGAAGACTGGATTTCTAAAACCACAGCACATATTCACAGCCATAGCACACATCTGTAGACCTTCAATGAAACCTTTTTTTACCCATTTATATGAATTTACATGAACACATCCACATATACAATGAATGCTTGTTTATTATTATATATTACTACTTACATGACTATAATCATAATCACCATAATCATCAAGCCAAAACCCTATACTTATTCTATTTCTCTATTATTGTTTAACTGATATCTGATTACACACATCCCTCTCTTCTTGTTTGTCTCTTATACTGTTAGTTGGGTGCAACCGGAGCGGCCTCGATCTTTGTTCTCTATTCCCGAGAACAATCAAGGGCCTCCTCTGGGCTCCTGCAGGCCCCAAAAACACATCATGTTCCTGAAGACCCACAAGACAGCGAGCAGCACCGTTCTTAACATGCTCTACCGCTTCGGTGAGGAGCAGGGCCTGCGTTTTGCCCTACCATTGGGCTACCAGTTTGGCTACCCACTCCCTTTTATAGCCCAGAGGGTCAAAGGGTACAGGGGTCCCCATGTGGCCGTGTTTGACATCATGGCAAACCACATGCGATTTTACAAGCCAGAGGTATGGTAATAAATGATGTTAACTATGTTTCAGTGTCATTGCAGTATTTAGCCATGCAGCAATACTTGTCGGTCCTCTGAATAAGGTCATTTCTAGTGATGAAGCAGTTTTGGGACCTGACATGTAACACATAGCTTTGCATTTCATTACTGTCACCTATCTCCGTACAGATGATCCAAGTGACATTAACAATTTAGTGCGTTCATAACTGAACACCTACAGCCAGGAGAGTTTCACCTATCATAGGTATAAAGCTGTCTGCTGAATATTTAAATAGCTTCCATAATTCTAATATTGTTTCACTTTCATTAGAACAGTCCCATTACAAGCAGAGTAACAGTATTTAATCAAGTACAGGCTTCACCTATCACATCTAGAAATACTCAACTCAGTATTCAGCTCAGCCCGAAACTGTACTTCAAATTGGTTATAGAGATGTTTTACAAATTACAAAACAGACTGCTCCGCAAGAATAGTGCTCTGCATCAGTAATACTGTGTGAGTGCCCCACGCAACCAGCAACCCATCCGCCTACATACACTTAGTAAGCAGATGCTTTTCCAAGATTGAACAGCTAATATACCAGCAACATGTCTGTTAGGATTGTTCTAATGCAGACACGTCAAATCACAAATTGTTATTCTAATTAATGTTACATTTTCTTGAGTGAAAATATATTACTAAGTAGTACTTTATCTAACTGCAGGGGACACACTGTCCTGCATAGTTTGCAGTTTAAGCTACATCCATCTCACCCAGTACATTTGTATACCATGGAGGCATAAAGACTGACAGTTTGGGAAACTTCAAACTCTATTGGGAAGTGTATCTCCATAGACTGTGAACAAATTATAATTATTGTATAAAAATACACAATATTCATTAGATGAAATACTAAATGTCATATTTATTCTCTGTCCACAGGTAGAGAAAGTCATGCCTGCAGATACTTTCTATTTCTCTATTTTACGAGACCCTGTGGCATTAGCCGAGTCCTCCTATGCCTATTACAAAAATGTTGCCCCTGCCTTCCGACGTTCGAAGGGACTAGGTGACTTTGCGGATAACCCAAACAAATACTACGATCCCCGACTGCGCAACAACCACTATGCCCGCAACTTGTTGTGGTTTGACTTTGGTCTTGATCACAATGCTAACTACTCCTTGGCTCTTGCAAAGCGTGGTGAAGCAGCAGTACGACGCAACTTTAAACTTATCCTTATATCCGAGTACTTTGACCAGTCCATGGTGCTACTCCGACATGCTTTATGCTGGCCTCTGGATGCTGTTGTGTCTTTTAGCCTAAATGCTAGACAGCAGATATCCAAGAGCAGGTCAGGCTGGGTGGGAAAGGCAGCTGCTCCAGCATCTTTGCAACTGACAGAAGAGCAGCGTCAGAAGTTGCGTGAGTGGAACGCCTTGGATTGGTACCTGTACCAAGCCTTTAACAGCACTTTCTGGGATGAGGTGGAGCGATTTGGGCGAGCAAGAATGGATACTGAGGTGACATTGTTGAGGAGTAGGCGTGAGGTTCTGGCCCACGTTTGTCTGCGTGATGGAGGCCGGCCAGTTGAAGCTAGCCGCATTCGAGACAGGGCCATCCGTCCTTTTCAGAGTGGCCTAGTGAAGATTTTGGGGTACGAGTTGCAGCCAGGTCTGGACAATGCCACGAGGCAGGCCTGTCTGCGTATGATTAGGCCAGAGATCCAATACAAGGATCTGTTGGATCTTCGACAGTTCCCGCATGCCCAGCCACGTCCAGGAGCAGCAGTGGTGACAAATGAGCTTGTTGTTAAGAAGGATTCATCACCTCATAGGACTGAACAGCATGCTGGAGAATCATTAGAAAGGGATTGGGATGGAACCTTACTGGTCCGTAATCAATCCCAAGAACATGTGGACATAAAGGGAAAACTGAGATAATGAGTGAAATAGCCACACTTGTTTTCCAGATTCTTTTTGGCTCTGCTGGGCCTCTGCATTGCACTACTCAGAGCTGGAGTTAGAGACTGACTTGTTATACTTGCTCAGCTTCTAACAATCCTCTACATCTTGCCCTTTTTAAGGCATCTTGCATTATATCATGTGACTACGATGTCACTCTGTAAAGAGCACTGTATTGAGGAATAAATACAATACAAATGGCCCCAGTATACAGTAGTAGGGAATGATGCATGCAGGGCGATGTGTGATGAAGCTCAATTACATCATGGTGCATGGTGTCAAGTATTTCTGCTGCTTTACTTGAGCAGTGATGGTACAAAAGCATTTCGAATGCTACACTATTGTCTCTCAATCCAACAAACACGCTTTACCTTTCATGCTCCCTCCCACACGCAGACAATTTGGCGTTGAGCCACATAGCACTTTTCAGATTGACACTGCTTCTGTGCCTACTGACAGCGCTGAAATAGAGTGTAAAGCCATCGACTGGAGAACAAATACCACTAAAACAGAATCATAGTTCTATAACTGTCTGGTCAGTGACATTGGTTTGGGTGCCAGAACTGATTTGTGTTCAGTATATTACAGCAGCTGACAGCTTTTGTAGTGCAGGTCCGCAGGAGAAAGGCGTACAGTCTGGAATACTACAGCCCTTTTTTTGCTATGGCAACCATAACAGGGCTTGTTATGGCTGTGGCATTTTATAATTGTTGTATTATATAAGCTACTTAAAATGTTGGTAGATGATGACACTGAACTAGATTAACATAAATTAATTATGTAATTGGTTTTTCAGGTTCATCAGTTGGAGTGGGTTATTCCAATCACAGTAATCTACCTTTTGGCTGCTGTCAGAGGTTACTTTCTCTTATTTATGTTGCGGATTTGAATATAAAAATTATTTGTCATTTCAAAGGAATTTGAACTAGAATCCTGGGTAATTAGCCTTTTAATAACAGTGAACTGATACCACTTATCAGACATGATGTAAGTACATTTGTGCGTGATTATGCCGAGGTTTTTTTTGTGATATTGGATTGACAGAGATGAATACAGATGGTGAATGTTAACTGAATACATGAAAGCTAGAATGCCCATGAATTACAGTATTAAATACATATCCGTGTCCAGATCTAAAATCCAGAATTGAGTGATTTTGCCTTACCGTGTGAAACAAATTGGAACAGGGCTGGTTTATTAATGGTTGTTGTATTTTTTCTTTTAAAAATGTCATGTATGTAATGTATTTATAGTTTTCTGAAAATGCAAGTTTTTCAGTCTTGTGGTATGTAGAATGATGGTATGTAAATTTAGTATGAATTTGACTGAAATGCACCATACAGCTTGATTAAGCTGAACGTATTAACGGGTTGTTCAGCCTCCATGTTTAAAATTCTGTTTATAACTTTTATCAGTTATTATTATTAAAGCAGAACACTCCATGTGTAGTCATTCTAGGTATAGTAAGTGATGATGTGTAGTGTATGTTAAAAAGACTTTGTGCATGTTTATAAATAGCACTCACCGACACCAGTGTTTAATAGAAATACAGATTCATCTCAACTTTTTTGTCAAACAAAATCTTGATTTTGTATTTTGCTTTTTTTCTGGAACAAACCCACTTAAACCGGGCAATATCTATAGGAGAATTTTGGAATCAGAAAAAAATACAAACATTACATAAACAGAAACATTTCTAACAAAGCTGTTTGTTGTAGAAATATATATTTTTTTCATATTCATAGGTTATGTTTGTAAAAAATGTTTAAAAAAGTAGGGGGTTGAAAGTATGTGCCAACTAATACAGACACATATGCCAGCATATTGAATGATGTAAATGAAGCTGAACACTAAATATGACTCATTGGCCTCAACCAAAGCTTTGAATCTTTATATTCACAAAGTTTGTACTGTATTGGGGCTATCATTGGTCAACAAGTAAATATAAATGCCTAAAAGACAGTAGGGGACTGTAGGAAAGCAATATTATTTGATTTAGATGTATTGTAAACGTTATCAGCCGTTGCATAAATGGTTCCTTCTTTTTGACAACACTAAAGGAAACCTTGAGTTTAGTTTGCTCACGTATAATCATATAAAAATGCTCTTATTACTGGTCATCTTGTTTCCATTATTCTGTCTACACCTGTATTAGACTGCTGCTCTGTCATGATTCTCAAGAGTAGACATCTTACAGTCGAAGATGGTACACAAATAAAAACTTGAATTTACATGTATGTATTTACTTTTTTAGTTAAAGGTACACCAAAGAGTTGCCGATAAATTTTAGTTATGAAATACTGAACCTGTGACTGTGAAAATGGAAATCCTAAGCTATAATTTTTTTTGGTGTTGCTATTATGTTTAACAAAATGACCCCCTAAGACACAGGATGTTGGAGATTGGATGCAACTTACACCAAACTAAATCCTAACAGGGAGATGTCTAAGAAATTTGAAGCAAGAACGTTTTGCTGATTCAACAGTCTTTCTTTGGTACCAGAATCTTCTGTCTATGCTGCAAATTAAATGTGATACTGACGTTCTGTCATGTTTTATCTTATAGTAAATTTCAGTACAGTTAATATTCCATTTGAATCTTAGTAATTTGTGTATTATATTTATTCTATTTCTTTTTGTTACTTGAACACTGAAGTTTGGTTAGAAACCTTTCAAAATACCTTTATAAGCATCTTGTCTTGGATCTGTAGTTTACCTGTGTGTAGATAAATGGGGAAAAAGGTTGAATGGAATAAAAAGGAAACTTTCGATAACAGAAAAGAAATTGTTGTTTTGTTGTTGTTGTTGTTGTTGTTGTTGTTTTTTAATGAACAGATCAAGTTTCCAGTAGCTCTTTAACTGTAAAATAAATGTACCTAAAACACTGACATTTTATGCCATGAATGTAAGTAATGATAATAATGAACAGCACATGAATAGACACAGTGTAAACTTGTCTATCAAGACGGACACTTTTATGTAACAGAAGCTTTCAGAGTGTCTGACTGCCAATTAAGAAGATGGCGATATTGAATTATATTTGAGTATCAGCCAGTATTTAGAGTTTGGTTCAGTATCTCCTAATGAAAATCTATTTAAATAAACTCCAAAACTCAGGTCAGTGTGCTAAACTGCCCATGGACCACCACTACCATCCTTTCCAGCTGATAAAAGATTAATTATAGTTACTATAGTACTAAATTTACCATCAATATCTTACACCTTTATTTCTTGGAGTAAATTAGCAAGTGGCAAACCCAACTCCTTAATACAATTTGTGTCCAATTTCTCTACAATTAGGTCACAGGTCACATTTAGCTTTCCCCTACCTAATAGGGAGGATGAAGACTATCATTTGAAAGCTGCAGAAAAATTATAAAAGATGCTATACCCAAACAGATAATCCAGTGCTTTGGCAGATGGTCAGACCAGTACGACTGGAAATAAAGACTGATGTATACATAGCTAATGATGAATGAATAATGAATTCCGATTTTGTCCAACAGAAGACAGTACTGTACTGTACTGTATTTGTTTAGGATTGTGGACAGAATTGTTTTTTCGATAATCTACTGATCCTGCCTAGCCGTATTACAGTTTCTTAAATGTAAACCGTTGTCATTCGATTAGTAAGCCTGTATGCTTGTTTGAATGTACTGCAGAGGCTGTATAGAGAGCAACGACATGGCGGGTGTATTTCCATTGTATTTATTGCGGATAATTAAAAAATAAATAGACCTACAGGACAGAGGGCAATTCGAGATTAATGTGTGGGAAGAGGATGTTTTTTCCTCCTGCTAGTTGAATTCAGGCCACCCGGATCTATTAGCCTAGTTAGCTAGCGCTCTGCTTTCGCGGTTATAATAACACCCCGGTCATGGTTTTGATGATGGAATCGCAGTGCGAGTATTTCATGTATTTCCCCGCCGTGGCCATTACCGACTTGTCAGACCCGGCCCGGTACCGCACCCTGCCGCGCCGCAGTCATCTCTATCTAGGGGAGACGGTGCGCTTCCTACTGGTGCTGCGCGCGCAGAGCGGCTCGAGCTCCGGGTGCAGTGAGGAGCGCGCGGGCCGCGGCTGGAGGGATCTGGCCACGTCTCTGCGCGCGCTCGCCAGCGTGTGTCCGGGGGAGAGCAGGGCGCGGGGCAGGGACCGATCCGGAGACGATGGAGCGGAGGAGGACGAGGAGAGTGATGATGACGGAGCGGCGAGCTGCTCATCCAGAGGAGCCGCCACATACCGGGGATTTAGGGAGTGTAAATTGCTTCTTATACACAACAACCCCGGGAACGGATCCCGGGAATTCCGCAGAGCTCCGGTGCAGGTGAGCCACCATCACCACCATCACCGCCACCTGTATCAACGGTATCTATTAAATGGTCAGCATGCAAGCGTGTGTGAATGAAAGAGAGGAACGCTAGGAAACCCTACCCTACCCTGCACTTTATTAGGTACACATAGCATTCATTTGCCCTTTCTTTAGGTACACCTGCCATGCCGATGCACCTTGTGAGTTTACACAGTGGTGTATCTGCTCGATGTACAATTGGTCTCACCATCCTTTGCCTGATCTATCACTATGTCTAGGCAGCACTATGGAAGCATCACTGACTGGATAAAATGTATATGGTGAGCTATTATTTTGTGCAGAAGTTTGCAGAAATGATACCTGACATGGTAAGGGCATGTTTAGGTCAGTATGGCACTGGGACATGTGCATCAGGTGCAACTGTGTTGTTGGAGTTTTTACACCAGACTTTAAAGATCCTGTCAGGGTTTTTTCAAGGCTTGAACAAACCATTAGTTTAACCTGGAGTTAAAAAAAGTCAGCTGATGGGGCCAGTAATAAGTAGTTTATATGGTTTTCAAATTCCCAGACAAAACACTCATAATATATTTGTACTGCTTTTTGCGATTAACCACTGAATACTATTACTAGGAAACACAGCAATTATAGTAGAAATAAAAGATTTCGAATTAGATGACATACCAGTATAAGCATGGAGATGTTTAGAAGAGATGGCAGTGGAGTTTTTATTTAGATTGTTCAACAAAATTTTGAAGTTGAGAGGATGCCTGATGAATGGAGAAGGAGTGTGCTGGTACAGATTTTTTAAGAATAATGGAGATGTGCAGACCTGCAGTAACTACAGGGGAATAAAGTTGTTCAGTCACACCATTAAGTTATGGGAAAGAGTAGTGGAAGCCAGGCTGAAGGAAGAGGTGACCATCTGTGAGGAAGATGTTGATGTTGATGGAGAAATATAGAGAAGATCAGAAGGAGTTGCATTGTGTGTTTGTGGATTTGGAGAAAGTGTACGACACGGTGCCGAGAGAGAAGTTGTGGGTATCCTATGAGGAAGTTGTCAGAAAGGTATGTGAGTGTGGTGCAGGACATGTATGAGTACAGTGTGACAGCAGGGAAGTGTGCAGTAGGAACGACAGACTGGTTTAAGGTGGAGGTTAGACTGCATCAAGGATAGACTCTGAGGAAGAGCACCACAGATGCCTTATTTGCTTTGAGGATGTTGATGGAGAAGTATAGAGAAGGACAGAAGGAATTGCATTGTGTATTTGTGGATTTAGAGAAAGCGTACAACAGAGTGCCGAGAGAGGAGTTGTGGTACTGTATGAGGAAGTCAGGTGTGTCAGAGAAGTATGTGAGGGTGGTGCAGGACATGTATGAGGACAGTGTGACAGCAGTGAAGTGTGCAGTAGGAACGACAGAGTGGTTCAGGGTGAGGGTTGGACTACATCAAGGATCGGCCCTGAGCCCTTTCCTGTTTGCAGTAGTGATGGACAGGTTGACGGATGAGGTCAGACAGGAGTCTTCCTGGACTAAGATGCGGATGATATTGTGATTTGTGGTGAGAGTAGTGAGCAGGTTGCGAAGAGCCTGGAGAGGTGAAGGTACGTGCTGGAGAGAAGGGGAATGAAAGTTAGTAGGAGTAAGACAGAGTACATGTGTGTGAATGAGAGGGAGAGCAGTGGAGTGGTGCGGTTACAGGGAGAAGAGTGGAGAAGGTGGAGGAGTTCAAGTACCTGGGGTCAATTGTGCAAAATAATAGTGTGTGTTAGAGAAGTGAAGAAAAGTGTGCAGGCAGGGTGGAGTGGGTGGAGAAGAGTGGCAGGAGTGATTTGTGATATAGAATATAGATATAGAATATCTGCAAAGGCAAAGCTGTTGGTGGCAGACTTGAAGATGCTGAGATTTTCATTGGGAGTGATGAGGATGCCTCACATGTAGGACGTTTTGGAGACAAGGGGAGGGAGGTGAGATTGAGATGGTTTGGACATGTGCAGAGGAGGGACATGGGGTATATCGGTAGGAGAATGCTGAGGATGGAGCCACCAGGAAGGAGGAGAAGAGGAAGGCCAAGGAGAAGGTTTATGGATGTGGTGAGGGAGGACATGCAGGTAGTTGGTTTGAAAGAGGCAGATGTAGAGGACAGGGGGGTATGGAGACGGATGATCTGCTGTGGCGACCCTTAATGGGAGCATCTGAAAGAAGAAAAAGAAGAATCTGGTCAGCAGTGGTGCTTTGGTCATATCAGTTTTCCATTGTACAATCTGCACATAGCTGAAAAGTGGCTGCAGTTGCAGACTGATCGGTGAATACATGATGTTTCCTAAATGGGTTGTGGTTTAACATTTGGCCTTCTGAATGGTTCATTATGCAGTGTAAAAGACCATTTTCGAAGTTGTGTTAGCTGCAGAAATGGTGCAGTCATGCTACAAAAAACTGTACTTGTATCTTTTATAACATACGTATGAAAAAAACAGTTGAGAATAATGACACTCCGAATGAAGTCTGGTCCTTGCTCTGATGTTTGCACAGCAGTCAATTTTAGTTACACCCATTTGTGCAAACCTTCTTTTTTTTTTCTTTTTTTTCTTTTTCAAGGACAAGTAACAGGTTATGTGCATACAGTAATGCTGTGGGTGGTTTCAATGTGCTTTTCAACCTTTATGTTATGTGTTTCTTCACTTTTTGATCTTGTCCAGTCACCTGTGGATGAGCCAATGGTTCTGAATGATGAAGTCATCTTCCCTCTTACTGTGTCCTTGGATAAACTCCCGGTCAACACTCTTAAAGTCAAGGTAAGAGTGATGTCATATATGATTAGCCTAGGGTTAATTACAGGTAGTCGTCGACTTACGACCTATGCAACTTACGACCACAATCGCTAGCCGCGGCGTACGACAGCGCGTACCAGCTTCCGGCATCATTTCACAGTACTGTACATATAGCCTACTCTACGTACGACCAAATCGTGTTACGACCGGTCTGTCGGTCCCAATCGTGGTCGTAAGTCGCCGACTACCTGTACATGAATTTTCAGTTGTGTCTTGTGGTTTATTATCTTTTCATACTTTGTGTTTAGAAGTGTGAGTTCGGTGTTCCTGAACGTAGCTCAGTGGCAGGCTGTACTATATAGTCTATAATATAATGATGGTTAAAAACATGTTTTTGTTTATGTAATTAATGTTTGACTGCATTTGCATATCAATTTGTTTTTTTCGAATGTTAGATTACCAAAACTTTAAAGCATTGTGGTCTTTGTGTGTGGTATCCTGGAAAACATCTTCACATGACCAAATCATAATCTAAATAAAAAAGTGCAGGATCTTTGGATCTAAAATACATTGTGATGCTTCCTTACCCCCCAGAAGTGAAAACATTATATTTACATTTAAGGATTCCATTTCAGTGGGTGTATGACCTTTACAATTAAAATCTAGCTCACCTAAAGTGACAGCACTGCTTTCACATAAAGAATTGTAGTAAGTTAACAATAGTAAATACATTCCACCTTTGGTTATTAAGTTCACGTTTATTTCTATAGCACTTTACACAATGGACATTGTCTCAAAGCTTTACAGAACTTAAGAATTAAAGTCAATATGTGTGTTTATCCTCCATTAGCATCATCTAGCTCAGTATCTGTCCTATCACCTGAGGTGAAAGTCACTCATGGTATTTAAACAGGAAGATAATTTCTTCACTTGACAGGATACTGTTTACTCTGGTGAAAATAATTGGGAAATAATTGCTTATTTATTCAATTAGTTTTGTTTGTTAACTTTCTTGTTAGTAATGTTTTTATTAAGTATTTAAACATTTTACAAACTTGGTGATCTGTGCAGTGTATTTAAACACTGTTTTCTGCTTTGATTATAATGTGATTAGGGCTGCAACTAACAATTATTTTGATAATCCATTAATCCATTATTTTTACGATTAATCAATTAATCAGATGCAACCCAGCCATTAGGGAGGCACAAGCCAGTGCACTCTTAGTGCCGGTCCCAAGCCAGGGTAAATGTGGAGGGTTGCGTTAGGAAGGGCATCCAGCGTAAAACATGTGCCAAATCAAATATGCGGATCACAAATGAGAATTTCATACCGGATCGGTCGAGGCCCGGGTTAACAACGACCGCCACAGGTATCGTTAGCCGACAGGGTACCGGTGGAAATTGGGCTATTGTTGGCCGAAGGAGGAGAAGGAGAGGAGGAAGACGTCTACAGAGACGGCAGGAAAAGGAGCAGTGTAGGAGAGTGGAGGTTCGGGTTGGTACTTTAAATGTTGGTACTATGACGGGTAAAGGGAGAGAGATAGCTGATATGATGGAGAGGAGAAAGGTAGATATGTTGTGTGTTCAGGAGACCAAGTGGAAAGGGAGTAAGGCCAGGAGCATTGGAGGTGGGTTTAAACTGTTCTATCATGGTGTGGATGGAAAGAGAAATGGTGTAGGGGTGATTCTGAAGGAAGAGTACAGTAAGAGTGTAGTGGAGGTGAAGAGAGTTTCTGATAGGGTGATGTACATGAAGCTGGAAGTTGAAGGGATGATGATAAATGTCATCAGTGCCTATGCTCCACAAGTTGGCTGTGAGATGGAGGAGAAGGAAAGATTCTGGAGTGAATTAGATGAAGTGGTAGATGGTGTACCTAGGAAAGAACGATTGGTGATTGGGGCAGACTTTAATGGGCATGTTGGTGAAGGGAACAGAGGTGATGAGGAGGTGATGGGTAGGTATGGCCTTAAGGAGAGGAATGTGGAAGGGCAGATGGTGGTAGATTTTGCTAAAAGGATGGAAATGGCAGTGGTGAACACTTATTTTAAGAAGAAGGAGGATCATAGGGTGACGTATAAGAGTGGAGGAAGGTGCACACAGGTGGACTATGTTCTATGCAGGAGATGCAACCTGAAGGAGATTGGAGACTGTAAGGTGTTGGCAGGGGACAGTGTAGCTAGACAGCATCAGATGGTGGTCTGTAGGATGGTTTTGGAGGTGAAAAAGAAGAGGAGGAGAGTGAGGACTGAAAGAAGAATAAGATGGTGGAAACTGAAGGAGGAAGACTGTAGTGTGAGGTTCAGGGAAGAGGTCAGACAGAGGCTCGGTGGTGGTGAAGAGGTGTTGGGTGATTGGGAAACTACTGCAGGAGTAATGAGGGAGGCAGCTAGAAAAGTACTTGGTGTGACATCTGGAAATAGAAAGGAAGACAAGGAGACGTGGTGGTGGAATGAGGAAGTGCAGGAGAGCATAAGGAGAAAGAGGTTGGCAAAACAGAAGTGGGATAGACAGAGTGATGAGAAAAGTAGGCAGGAGTACAAGGAGATGCGGCAGCAGGTAAAGAGGGATGTGGCGAAAGCCAAGGAGAAGGCATATGAGGAGCTGTATGAGAGGTTGGACACTAAGGAAGGAGAAAAGGATTTATACCGATTGGCCAGGCAGAGGGACCGAGCTGGGAAGGATGTGTTGCAAGTTAGAGCAATAAAGGATGGAGAGGGAAATGTGTTGACTAGTGAGGAGAGTGTGTTGAGAAGATGGAGGGAATATTTTGAGCAGCTGATGAATGAGAAAAATCAGAGAGAGAGAAGGTTGGATGATGTGGAGTTAGTAAAGCAGGATGTAGATAGGATTAGTAAGGAGGAAGTGAGAGCAGCGATTAAGAGGATGAAGAGTGGAAAGTCGGTTGGACCAGATGACATACCTGTAGAAGCATGGAGATGTTTAGGAGAGCTGGCAGTGGAGTTTTTAACCAGATTGTTTAACAAGATTCTGGAAGGTGGGAGGATGCCTGAGGAATGGAGAAGGAGTGTGCTGGTACCGATCTTTAAGCATAAGGGAGATGTGCAGACCTGCAGTAACTACAGGGGAATTAAGTTGATCAGTCACACCATGAAGTTATGGGAAAGAGTAGTGGAAGCCAGGCTGAGAGAAGAGGTGACCATCTGTGAGCAACAGTATGGTTTCATGCCGAGGAAGAGCACCACAGATGCCTTATTTGCTTTGAGGATGTTGATGGAGAAGTATAGAGAAGGACAGAAGGAATTGCATTGTGTATTTGTGGATTTAGAGAAAGCGTACGACAGAGTGCCGAGAGAGGAGTTGTGGTACTGTATGAGGAAGTCAGGTGTGTCAGAGAAGTATGTGAGGGTGGTGCAGGACATGTATGAGGACAGTGTGACAGCAGTGAAGTGTGCAGTAGGAACGACAGAGTGGTTCAGGGTGAGGGTTGGACTACATCAAGGATCGGCCCTGAGCCCTTTCCTGTTTGCAGTGGTGATGGACAGGTTGACGGACGAGGTCAGACAGGAGTCTCCATGGACTATGATGTTTGCGGATGATATTGTGATTTGTGGTGAGAGTAGTGAGCAGGTTGAGAAGAGCCTGGAGAGGTGGAGATGTGCGCTGGAGAGAAGGGGAATGAAAGTCAGTAGGAGTAAGACAGAGTACATGTGTGTGAATGAGAGGGAGGGCAGTGGAGTGGTGCGGTTGCAGGGAGAAGAGGTGGAGAAGGTGGAGGAGTTCAGGTACCTGGGGTCAACAGTGCAAAGTAATGGAGAGTGTGTTAGGGAAGTAAAGAAAAGAGTGCAGGCAGGGTGGAGTGGGTGGAGAAGAGTGACAGGAGTGATTTGTGATAGTGGGGTATCTGCAAGAATGAAAGGGAAAGTTTATAGGACTGTGGTGAGACCTGCGATGTTGTATGGATTAGAGACCGTGGCATTGAGTAGAAGACAGGAGGTGGAGCTGGAGGTAGCAGAGCTGAAGATGTTAAGGTTTTCGTTGGGAGTGACGAGGATGGACAGGATTAGAAATGAGTTTATTAGAGGGACAGCACATGTAGGATGTTTTGCTGACAAGGTGAGGGAGGCGAGATTGAGATGGTTTGGACATGTGCAGAGGAGGGACATGAATTATATTGGTAGAAGAATGCTGAGGATGGAGCCACCAGGAAGGAGGAAAAGAGGAAGACCAACGAGGAGGTTCATGGATGTGGTGAGGGAAGACATGCAGGTAGTTGGTGTGAAAGAGGCAGATGTAGAGGACAGGGTGGTATGGAGACGGATGATCCGCTGTGGCGACCCCTAATGGGAGCAGCCGAAAGAAGAAGAAGAAGAATTAATCAGATGCAAAATAAATATATTTTTAAATGACTTGTTTGGCTTATTGTAACTACATATAACCCTAATTCAGGGTATTTATGTATATAAGTGTACTTACAAAATGGAAAAGCCACATATTGAGTTTAACTATCTTTAATTTAGACATTATAAAGCTTGTTGTGGCTGTATGGGGGATTTCTCCTGAACAAATTCACACATGCTGGGAAAACAAAACAAAACAAAAAGCAGCATTTGAGTATGCAATTTGTAAAGCAATTTGTGTAAATCAATATTTGTATTGTTTTTATTGGTAATTGCAAATGGCAAGTTGACAACCATTATCAATATAAAATATACAACATTGTTTTGACATTTTTTTGTTAAAAAAATTAACAGACATTTTGTTCTGTTTTGAAGGTATAAATATCTAGTATCTACAATATATACCGTATTTTTCGGACTATAAGCCGCTACTTTTTTCCTACGCTTTGAACCCCGCGGCTTAAACAACGAAGCGGCTAATTTATGAATTTTTCCTGGGTTTTTCCCGGTTTCACAAACTTCAAGCCAAAAAACTGAACCCCATAACATTAGACCAATGAAATTTCCGAACGGAAACGAAAAAACGCACCTCACCTGTGTTCTGAGCTGCACGGCATCGGGAGAAAAAAAAAGTTTTTTTTTAAACGCACGACGATGCCAAAAGAAAAACTCCCGAGAGAAATAGTTGTGAAAGGAAGGAGGAAGACAGTGAACAATGACTTTCTTGGTAGGCTACTGTTTAGATACAAGCCGTTGTAACGCGTTGAGTCAGGGTGAAGGGAGAGCTCACTAAAACTCCAGTTGCAACAGAAATCATATAAGCACAGACAGGTTTCCAAAACTCATGCTCTTTTATTTTTCTTGACAACAGCGTAGTCAAAGAAACTTAGAAATGAGCATCAGAAAATAATAAGGACATAATCCTCGTCTTGAACACACGCAGTAATAGCGGAAAAATGCAGTGGCATGCTATTCCCAAAATACCGCTATGCTCCTAATGGAAGCGTAACATATTTCACCCATTACACCGTGTGTAACGTGTCTTTCGTTAAAGCCTGTGTAAAGTTCATTAGTGTAGACACCTGCGGCTTATGGACAGGTGCTTATTTATGTTAAAAATAAAAATATTTGTAAAATTCAGTGGGTGCGGCTTATATATGGGTGCGCTTTATAGTCCGGAAATTACGGTAATTAATTACATTTTGTATAATAATTAAATTATATATGCACAAATTAAATATACAAGTATTGAAAACAAGCATGCACAAGCAACATAGTAAAGCTGCAGTGAATCACATTTGAAAACAGAAGTTAACTGTAGTAGACAAATGCTATAAAAGAGAACGGAACAGAGAAACACAGCAAGTTAACAGGCCTGATAAAATAAATGTTAAAAGAAGGAAGAAAGAAAAATGAATTGGTGTACAAATGCATAAGCTTTTGCTGAAACCCACAACAGTGACAAAAAAGTTACTCGTTTACTGCTGCTGTTATTTGTTGTTTTTAGATTTAGTGTTATAATTGAATCCATCACTATGTCGCGAGCGAGCTGATTGCGTAACCTGATGCTCGCGAGTCGCGACAGAACAGATCCAGTGCGACTGTCCTGAAGTTAACAAACAGTTTACACAATAGCACTTCATTAAACTGTACAATTTTTACAGGATGAGAATTATACAGCTTTTTGCTTTCCGTGCTCATGTTTTACCTTCATCTGTGACACCAGTGTGCTCTCTTTTCGTGCTGCTCGTGCATCCCTGTAGTACTTCCATGCCACACAAGCGCCGCGTTGCATAAACGAAGGGTAAAGTTTTCTTTTGTGAAAGCGGCTGTTATTTTACCATCACTAACCCTAAATTTTTTATCACCACATTATCTGTGTAAAGCGGCTTTGAGACAATGTTCATTGTTAAAAGCGCTATACAAATAAAAATGAATTTAATTGAATTTAATTAAATGTGATGATGCATCAGCATGTTGGACATTTCGACAGCGGGTGCCTGATCAAAGATTGATTTTATGAGACTTGTGTCCATCTCATTATGACATGTAACTATCCTAAATTAGAGGTGGCACACAGTATTATTGACCGTATTAAAAAATATTGGTTGAGGAATTGTAGGTTTATTTTGCTTGTGCTTTGTCCAGATCATAGTAACTGTATGGAAGCAGGAGGAGGAAAAGGCTGAGATCCAGGAACATGGCTACCTCAGCATTCTTCAGCAGAAGAGCCCTTGCCAAACTTTCCGCCAGGACCTCAACACATTCAAAGCCCAAGGTGAGTGCACATTCTCTGTTGATCTTACTAAAACCAAGAAACAATGTTGGGATATGTTGAGGTTGTAATACTGCTTATTTTGTGTTTGGGAAGTCTCAAAGCACCATATGACAAATTTTGCCCATGGGCAAAAACTTGGACATTTCATGTCCACCTTTTGATAGTAACAAGTTAGCAAACTTCAGCATAGTCAGCAAATCATTTAAGAAATCTAGAAGATTTTGTCAATTTTGTTAACTCAGACATGTTATCATTATTTGTGTTAATTTTATTTTCAACGTTTAAATAGTTATCATGATTTTACCTTTGTGTCCCGAGACTATATAAGCAAATTTTCCGGATTCTGTTTTCAGAACCCAATTCACTGCAGCAAAAGCAAACAAGTAAAAAGTCACATAAAAGGGAATGCAGTTGCATTAGTTTCATGAATTTTTGAAGACCTAGCTTAACATTTCATTTTTTGCCCAGTGGTATATGTTTTTTCTCTTCAAATGAGTTAACAGTCCTGTTAATAGGAATTAATTTTTCTCCCTTATTTTCTATTTTTAGTCAGCACCACTCTAAACGTCCTTCCTCCACCTACAGTGAAGTGTCAGCAGATGACTGTGTCTGGGAAACACTTGACTGTACTTAAAGGTATTTTGGAAAGCTTATTACCATATTATGGTCTGTAAATAATGAAATATGCAGAATATATGTATTCTTGTGTAGCTACATACAGTTTATCAAGTTTGAAATTGCTATTTTAATGCTATTGCTATTTTGCTATTTATAATGCTAATGCTATTTTATTGCTATTTTATGACTATATTTCTATGTACATTTCTGTATAAACAGAGTGCCAAAACGATTGTTTGTTGATTTTATTCGATTTCCTTGTAATGAAGCATAACGCACACGTCTCATTAAATCTGTGGCTTGTTACAGGTTAACAAATAAGGTTTGGTCCATCAAGATTTCTAAGTTTAATTTGGAAAAATAAAATTGCTTCTACAGCAAGCAAAATCATACAGTGGCTAAAGCGAAAGCCTGTCTAAAAGCTCAGTGTAAAATTAACTGTACATTTATATAGTTGTTGTGATCATGAAATACAGTAAGCCAGCATTTACACATCTGGAGATGAGCGGATGTTGCTGTGCTTAATGTTTCATACGTGTAACTTTCTTCACTGTGTATTCCACATCCTGTTTGTGTATGTAAGTGTTAAACGGAAGCTCTCAGGAGGAGGTGTGTGTGCATGATGTCCGAATTCTGCCCAACTTCAATGCCTCTTATTTACCCATGATGCCTGATGGTTCCGTGCTGCTGGTCGACAATGTGTGGTATGAGCTTATTAGTCTTTATTTACGAAATGATTGTTTTTAAGTAGATGAGAGTAATTAACCTACATGTACATTTCTATAAAGCCACTTGTATAGAGAAAAAAGTAGTATGAAACAACTCAATGGAACGTAAATTGCTCAAATTGCACCAAAAAAAAAAAAAAAGAATTAAAGCATTATTATATTTGATATTCATTTATACTTTTTAACTACTGTAAAAGCATGCGAAATAATTCAAGTATGTAACCTGTGTCCTTGGCTGGTGATTCCTTTAGCCATCAGTCAGGTGAGGTTGCCATGGCATCCTTCTACAGGATGGACAGTGAGTCTAGTCACCTTCCCAGCATGCTTAGTGCACTGGAGCAGCAAAACTTCCTGTTTCAGCTACAGCTCAGTGACCAGGCCCATGATGATTCTAACGAGGTGTGTGTTGAGAATATGATAAATGTGATTTTTTTTTTAAATTTATTTATAGAGATTTATGTACTAATAATTCCATGAACTGATTAACAATGAGATTAAACAACACATCCAATTGTGACCCAGGGTCTGGAGGTGCCACTGATAGCAGTTCTCCAGTGGTCCACCCCAAAGCTGCCGTTCACCAGCTCCATTTACACGCACTACAGTGTGCCCAGCATCAGACTGGACCGGCCTCACTTCATCATGACTGCGAGCTGCCCTAGTGCTGTAAGAGCTCACGAGCATTTCAGAGTGCGCTACACTCTCCTTAACAACCTGCAGGACTTTCTGGCTGTACGGCTCGTCTGGACACCAGAGGGTGAGGAGAAAGGCTATTGAAGGATGAGAAAAAAAAAGAGCTGTGTTTCTAGTCTTTTGGGTTGTATATGTATTCTTCCTGCAAAACTTTTATTCACAAAAAGGGTTATTGTATAAAATGTTACATTTTAAAAGTCATCTGATTTATGCTGCCAATTCTAGTTAGTTAGTCACTGAACATTAAACCGTGACAACCGGTAACATTACTGCTTCGGTCACAGAACCGAGACAGAATAAAATAGTTCTTGAAACTGGGACATATCCTAGATGACGATAATTTGAGAACCACTGATTACAGAATGGCCGTATGATGTTGACATAGTTGTCTATGTTTATACATATTTTTATGATTTTCTTTAGTGTTTGTCCGCATGTGTGTTAGAAAGAGAGAAATATCTTGTATGCTTGCTGAAAAGTAATAGAGATATATTCGAGTAATAAATGGAGAGATAATAGAGACATACAAAATGGGGGAATTGTGCAGCGAACCAAAAACAGTGGAGAGAAGCAAGAGGCAGATGTTCTAAATGGTGAGAAGTGAGAAAGGGAAGTGGTTAAAGGTAAGAAACAGTATTAGACTATGAGATGAGAAGAAACTGCTAAGAAAAGCTCTTAACAGGCTGTCAAGGAAGCTGTTAATAAAACAAATATTCAGACACTTAAAGTATAGACGTGTTAAAAATAGATTAGCCAGCTCTATACAGTAGATAATTTTTAAAGAAATAAAAATGTCAGTAAAGTGTGCTTTATTACTGCTGGTATGTAATGGAATGATTCTGTTTAGACATCACTGGGTGTATTTGTAGCATGCGTGCACGTGTGTGCGTGTTTGAGATGAACCGATATCAGGCTTATTGGGTCAGGAGGGTTTCCTGCCTTAATAAGCCATAGGTAACATATGCCTTTCAAAAAGAAGAAGGAAATGTGGATGAACTAAAATCTGGGTTAAGTATGAAACTAGACTTCATGACTGTTTCAAAATGGTCAGGCTCAGGAGACCACTGTTAATTTTTACTCCACCTATGTCCTAATTTTTTTAATTTTCTTATTTTACAGCTAATCTTCTCATCCTTCTTTCTGTTCCCTATAGGCCGTGGGCAGAAGGAGGACCCAGCAGTAAATGCTGTAGTGTGTCATTCTCCTCTAAGTAACCTTGGTTACTGTCGCAAAGGCAGCACTCTCTCTGTGTCTGTGGCCTTCCAGATACTTAAAGCTGGTCTGTTTGAGGTAATATGTGTTTCTGCTGCAGAAATAGATCACTGTCAGGCTCTGTTAATTCCGTGTTGAGAAATAATAAAGTGAAGGCAGAGTAATTAGGTTTTTATCAGTGGACAACATGGACATTTGAAATACTTTCCATTATTCCTTATCCCTTATTCTGATTTCATTTTACAACCCCTTTTCTAGCTGAGTCAGCACATGAAGCTAAAGCTGCAGTTTACAGCATCTGTATCAAACCCTCCCCCTGAAGCCCGTCCTCTCTCACGTAAGAACAGTCCATCCAGTCCTGCTGTACGAGACATTTTGGACCGACACCAGGCCAGCCTGAGCCTGGGTCGCTCACAATCCTTCTCCCATCAGCAGCCTTCCAAATCCCACCTTACCAGGTATGACACACACACACATTGACAAAGTGACAGATTTTGTTTGTATATGATTAATATAAATGGTGGTCAAACCTATTAATCAGTTTGTTGAGTCAGAATCTGTGTAAAATCAATAACACATTTTGTTTGTTTGTTTTTGTTAGGATGCACATAATTAAATAAGAAAAAAGCAAGCACCCCGACCATCACCACCACCACCAAAAACATATATGTATATATATTTTAAAACCCATTCATTTAAAAATAACAAAATTCAATTGACATTTTTGCAGCACATCATCTCTCATTTGATTCAGTTTGCACTTTGTCTCTCAGTTGAGCAGCTCAAAATGCCGAAAAAAAAAACACATGGGCCACGACTCAAGATACACTGCATGTTTGCTTTACTTCCTGCAGGGCTGAATCACCTCTCACTGCAGTTGAACCATGCAACAATTCACTTGGACGAAGACTGAGATTAACATGCTTAGATGCTTTCAGTCTGATTATTTTGCTTTACCACCAAATGCACTTTCCTCCATGCCAAGGGGGATTTAAATGGGTTTTCAAAATCCCCACTGTCTCTTTATAGACTGAAACTGTTAAGTACTTCCTTCTCATTTCAGGACAGGCAGTGTTATGGAACGGCGTGCAATCACTCCTCCTGTCGGCTCTCCTGTCGGTCGGCCACTCTACCTCCCCCCTGAGCGGAGCATTTTATCTCTCGACAAAATCGCCAAACGCGAGTGCAAAGTGCTGGTGCTGGAATCACACAGCTAAATGATGTAAAAGACACACAATGCGTCACTGGGGAAAATACGAAGTATCACACTGGAAATTAGTTTTGAAATCTTTAATTGTAGTGAGTTGTCAATAATTCAACATGAACTGTTAAAAAAAAATGTCAAATGTAATTTGGAATGTTTAAGGTTCACGGTAACGTAGCAGACACAGGGTTTTTTTTTATTTTTTAGTAATGTTGAAGTGAGGGGTACATTTTTTTTAAAATTATTATTATTATTTGTTTCTACACGTTCATTGTTTACATGCTGTTAATTAATTCTCCACATCCCTTTCAGACCAGACTCAAAGTATGCTACTGTCGATGAACTTAATTCTGAAAGGCAGGTAAAGAAATGCTGTAATCCACAAATTTTCTGAAATAATACATTCACTTCATTTCCTTGTTTCAAATTCACACATTCTAATGCACCATGTGAAGTCTAGTGTTTGAAGAAGTACATGAAGTCTTGAAACTGGAATTGACTGAACGTCATCCTGCCTGAATGTTTTGTTTCTAACATTTCAAAGTCAGGCTTTTCTGACTGGTCTGTATTATAGTATGCATTTTCACTGACCTTCAACAGTGGAAACTTGTTTTTTGTTCTTAAGATGATTCCTGAATGTAAATGTATTTATTTTCTGTTATCTTGCCAGTCTTAATATATGCATCCATTCTTTTGCTCCGGCACAATCCTTTGTATATGTTCCTTTGAAAATTTTAATATTTTTATTTTAATTTATGAGCTTATGATACTTTAGTTTTTTTTTGGGTTTTTTTTGTTTATTGATACCTGGTATAAGCTGCTGTATCACAGTACATTTCAATTTTAAGTGTTGTTTTTGGGTAATTGAAATGCAAACTACTGAGGCAGTGCAACATGCAGTTTCTTACTGTCACTTTTGCTGTTTAAGGACAAAACAGAGATTTTATGAAATCTTTGGACAGAAATTACAGTGCTGTAGTTTTATTATTAGCAACATTAACACATATAACAGCTTTTTTCTCTAATCCATGACTGTTATACAGGTAATGGAATGTGTAATGTTTTCCCCCCTTTTTCATCATGCTTTGTCTTTACATAAGCACTCATACTTTCTGACCCAAATACACACACACACACACACACACACACACACACACACACACACACACA
>JAAIIK010000162.1:1165521-1188346 GCA_014706435.1 Silurus glanis
TGTGTATTTATCAGGAATATATTTATATGGTGGGTGTGTGGCAGCAAAAAAAAAAAAAAGACGAATTATTAGAGTACATTAGTAATTTTATAGAAAATGCACTCTTTACTCTTTATCAAAAATATAAATATAAAATATAAATAATAAATGTTATTTTATGGTCTGCAAATGATTCATTACGTGTCACATACCACACTCCAGTTGTGTTCTCCATGAACCTAATACAATTCCCTGTTCCTGACAAGCCAGAGCATAAGCAGCATAGCTTTGACAGCGCAGTGGGGAATTGCTTTGCTCTGCACACAAGTCGAACACACAGTCCCTACAGCACACGCACACACACATGCAGTGTCCTGGTCAGAGTAATGTACATTTTTATATATCAGGAATATTATACAATAAGAATATGATCTGAACCCAATACACTCATTACAGTAAAGTCTATCAGTCGTCTAGAGTACAAAGACACACATTGGAAAAAAACATATGTGCTCTCTGGGTAGAGGTCATTCTAATCAAACAAGCCACTGTACTTACTCATAGAACTGATCAGGCAAAATTTTGGTGTGGCAGGATGCAAAGGGTCCTGATGAGTCATTTAGTGCACCACACTGCTTCTTCCCTGCCACTTCCTCCAGCTGAGCTTCAGTGCATCCAAGTGTCTCATAGCCTGATTCTAATTCTTCTTCCACCTCTCTCCTAAGATGCACACAGATAAACAGAGAGAGACAAATTTAAAATCAAGGTTTTTGTAGCTAGGCATGGGATACAAAGATAGAGCCTGTAGGATGATATAAGCTATGAAACCAAAACCAAAGCCTTTTATATGCTTGTATTTAGTGTAGTACACCATACAGTGTAATGTGTAGCTTTGTCTTATTACAATTGCTATTAGATTAAAAAACAAAAGTGAAATGAGAGCTGATCAGGTGATGATGGTTTAAACAAGGCCTAGTTTGAAAGTGCTTTACTTACTTGTGCAAATGGGCAAGCAGTGGCAGGTTTGAGGTATGGAACTCCTCTCCTTGCTTGTCACTCACTCTCCAGCTATTACCAAACTCATTGAGGTTGCGGGTAAGGCTTCCATCAGGCTTCACATACTCATTATTGGAGCGACTGTCATAGTTTCCACAAAGGCCACGTACATGTGTTTTGTAGGTGCTTGGCAAAATTACCTCTGTTGAGGGGGAAAGGTGTTACTGCTGGGGTGTGTGTGTTTGTTCTGTGTTGTTTATGCTGAGTGTGGCTGTGACTAAGGTGCGAATAATGTGCTTTATTCTCACCTCCATGCATGTTGCCATCAAAGCGCACAGTAAGGCCAAAATCAGTTGTGAGCTGAAGGTAACGGGAGTTCAAGGAGATTTTGATGCCTTGGTTAGGACTCAATGGCGGGGACACACGCTCACCATTAACCTGTCGGATAAATCCCCATGGCACAGAAATGATTAAATTAAGTAAATTACATTTTTTGTGTTTTAAAAATCAATGTGACAATTTTTGAATCCCTCACAATTAGATGCTACATTTTGAACAAATTTTCAATATTATTAGTAGTGCCTGAGTTTGCGTGTATAATTTCACTGCATGCTTGTAATTATACGTTTTCTTACCAGCAGCCGCTTCTTTTGGAGCATGCGAACGCTGACATCATACACCTCTACATATACCTCATGCAGGTAGGAGATGCGGTTGTTGCCACCTCTGCGGGCATTTTTACCCCTCACAGTGAGTGGTGTGAGGAAGTGGGGTAGGTCATGATCCTTGGTTAATATATATGTATATGTGCCCTGGTAATGGTGGTTGAATTTGTCAAAGGTGCGGTAGTGGGGATCTCCAGAAATGGTGCACTTGTCAAAATCTAGGAATGTAAAAATTATTTTAAACATGTTTATCTGATGTAAACTAACAATCAAATAAACAAATAAAGCAAACAAGCACATAAATGTGTCACATACTTACAAACCTATCAAACATTTATATTTTTATCAGTTTAGAAAAAAAGAAAAGGAGGATAATTAGTTCCTAGGACTCACACTCAGGTCTGCAGTAGCGCTCGCCATCGTTGTCCAGAGCACAAATGGAGGTGGAGCCGCACTGAAAGCTCTTGCAGCTCAGTACTCCTCCCTGACTGCATGTACACTTTTGGACACAGTGTTCTGTCACCCAAGAATCCCCAACCTGTAACACACAACATGATTACTGACCACTTTTTTTTTCTGTATAACATTGTGGTTAACAAATGTTTCTTAATAATACCTGATGTTGGGTTTGCTGATGTATAGGTGAAAAAAAAAATAGGCAACTCACATCATGATATTCTCCTTTGCTGTCCACACATCCACAGTTGGAAAATGGTACACACTTGCCATCACTCAGCACAAAGCCTGCGTTACACTGGCAGCCCTCCACACAGCCATTTGGTGGCAGGGGACAGAAAATAGGGAAAAGGTCTGCACAGGTGGGAGGGCATGGTGGTGTGCAGTCTGAGTAGTGGCTGTTTGGGGGGCATGGAAGAGCTGTATGGAAATTCAAAACAGAGCAGTTGCTGTTATATATCTGAGCCACTCTGAGGCATTGATCTCTCATTACACTGCCTCTTTAACTTTCTTACCTGACTCTATACAGCATTAACAACATGACATTGCATTAAGTACTAAGAGGTCATTCTTTGTGATCAGTGCAGCAGGATGACTGCTCAAGACTACGTTTTAAGACTATGTTCTCTTGTTTGTAAGTAAATGAAGTATCACTCACGACAGAAGGTAGTGTTTCTCCAGCTGATGGTGACACCAGCAGTCTGGCAGGCCTGGGCATAGGCCTCCACGTTGTTGCACAGTGTGGACTCCATGCCATCATACTCGCACATGTCATAGATGCAGTTCCCCAGGAAGGGTTCCGGAGGGATGAGTAAGTGGCAGGGCTTAAACTGGTTTGACATGATAATGCTTGCACATTGAGCCTGGATAGCATTCAGTTCCTCTTTTGTGCAGTTCGGGTGAACATCCGGACGTGTGTCTGGCTGACATCTACAGAGACAGAGATTGACAAAGAGACAAAATAAAGAAATAATAAATAAATAAAATAAATATGGTAGAGTAAAAAAAAATGTATGTTCAATTTAATATGGCAAATGTACTTTAATTAAGTTTTACTCAAGTGTGTACTCAAAAACCTGTCATGCAATCATTAAAAAAAATATTTTTCATTGTTAACTAAGACTTCAAATACATTGTACTCAGATTTAAAAAATTTGCCATATTCAATATGTTGAAATAAGCAGATGCTACTTTTCCTCCTACTTTGGTTTCAATTCATCTGCCAGAGATAATTCATCCCTCTCTAGCCACCTGCAGATTTGACTTTTGAATTGACTCTCTTATTTCTGACATTCCTACTGCTGCAGATGATTTAACTACCAAGAGTTTAATTTATAAAACTGAATGAAATGTCTAAAAATGTTTTGAGTAAATCTCAAATATCATCTCTTTTTAATACCTAATTCTTTTGTTATCAGACATTAAATTGCATCTACTGGATTCCCATTTCAGATACTTACCCAGGATCCATGTCTCCCTCTGCCTTCCAGCTGTTACCCAACTCTATGACATCTTTGGCTGGCTGGCCATTTGGCATTAAGCTGTCATCATTGGAATCACCATTGTAATTTCCACACATACCACATACCTATGAACATAGTAAACCATAAAAAACAAATATAAGCCAGAAAACAAAAGAGCAACAATTTCATACTACAAGTAACAACTGATTCATGATTCAGTTTTTTTGGTTTGTTATGTTTTATGGTCTGTGATGGAATGCTACCTGTAATACCCTTCATGTATATGCTTTTGGGAATTTTATTATTCCATGCTACTTGGTGCAATTTATCTCCACTGTACTCAGTTTGTGAGTATATCAAGATCTAGAATCTTACACTAGTTGAAGGGATGAACTACAGCCTTATTCAAGAAATAATGACAAAGCCAGTGAATATCATTAGCTTGTTTTCTCACCTTGTTGAAATAATCTCCAGGTACAGTGATCTCTACATGGTGAACACCATCAAACTGGACAATGAGGCCAAAGTCAGTTGACAGCACGCTGTTGACACCACTAGTGAACACCCTGGCCTTGGCTATAGCAATGTCCATCGGAGTACGAATCCTTTGCCCATCCAGCTATATAGGACAAAACCCGGGAAAACTATATGATCAAATTTTTTTTTTTTTTTGTATCTACAAAGGTATATTGTATTCTTGGTAATAATGAATAATAAACCACACATGCTTATAAGACCACTCTTTCGTGACATTTTATGACATATCAAGTTTTGGTTATGTACACCCTCCGTTTTTCTAACCCTTACCAGTACTCTCTTGCTCTTGCTCAGTGTGACATTAGCTCCTGGAAGGAATATAGTGACAGAACGAACGTAGGAGGCTTCAGGCTGGCCACGCTCTTCATTCTTGGCCACAATGGTAAATGGAGTCACCATGAAGCTGTTGCACACTTCCACCAAAGTGTAAGTACATGTGCCCATGTAGGAATGCATGATACCATCAAAGGTGTAGTAATGAGGATCACCAGCTATGTGGCAAATACCCACTCCTATACACACAGAGATTTAGAGAGTTAAAAAAATTCTTTACAGTGGACTGTTGCTAGCTTTTCATAAGACTTTGTAATAAGTGTACGTAGTGAACATAGTCATTATAGACTGAATGAGTAACACGATTATGCAGGGTTAAATTAGCTATTAGCTCATACATCTTGAACAGTGAGTAGTTATTTACAAAATGTAAGTGTCAAAAAAAAATTTTTTTGGATGTAGCAAATAAGTGAACCTTGTACTTGGATGTGACTTGTATGAATATACCCACTCTGTATACTATAAATAGGTTGGAGAAGTGCATACCTGTATCCACACAGCCCAGCTGGCCTTCTTGAACTTTACACTCCTGTGCAGGGCTACACTTCCATGCTTCACATGCAACATTGTTCAAAGGATAACACATGCACCGTTCAGAGCAGTCATCCTTAGTAAACCAGCTTTCGCCCACCTGAATAATAACACACAATCATAAGGTTGACATCTTTTGTGAAAAAAAAAAAACATGATTGTACATAGAACTATATTATTAGAATTGTACAATAAACAAAAAACATAGAGCATCAGCAACAGATGGCCATTATGGGCATCAAAGATGTGCTTAGGGGTCATTTAAAACTCTTTCTGTAACACTTTTTCTAATTACAGTCATTTTTACATACAGGTCTGTAGTAGCTGTTTTTATCAGTACATCCACACTGACTGAAGGCCACACATTTGTCTCCACTCAATATAAGTCCTTTGTCACAAACACATCCTTCTACACATGGCTGTGTGCATGTGCTGGCTGATCCAGGATCCTGACAGCTTGCAGGGCATGCAGTAGCACAGTGCTCATAGTGACTGCCAACAGGACATTTTAGAGCTGAAGGACATTGAGAAACAAGCAAACTGGTTAAAAGACAGAAATAAGCCATCAAATAGCTTAATTTGCTGAAAAACAATTTCAGTTTTGAATATGCAACATGGGAGAAGGTAACAGCTATTGATACACAGAAACAAAATTTGAAAAACATGCATGCATTATCTCATTAATAAATAAGAAACAAAATTTGCTAATTAAGGCACACCTCGTGCTCATGGACAAATACTTACGACAGAAAGTGTTGTTCCTCCAGTTAATTGGCACCCCAGCTTGGGCACATAGGTCCGCATAGCTTTCAATAGCCTGGCAGAGGGCCACAGCAGATCCACCTGTGCCACACTGGTCAAACACGCAGTTCTCGAAATATGGGTTAGGCGGCACAACATTATGGCATGCTTTGAAGATTCCTAAAAGCACAGAAGAGGAATGGAGCTTAGACACCATATGGCACACAGTCTGCCAATCAAATTAAGCTCTGTGAAGATCTGCCTGAGAAGTGGTGTGTGTGTGTGTGTGTGTGTGTCTGTGTGTGTGTTGCGCGTACCATCAGGATCAGTGATCATTCCACAACTAGTTGGTTTCTTAGCTTCACTCTCAATATCTTTATTACATTCAATATCTCCACCTCCATGACTACAACTGGAAGTCAAAATAAAAAGAAGCAATGCATTTTAAATACCTAAACAAAATAAGAAAATTCTATAGCCATCAGGTACATGCACAGACAACTAAACAGAGTATTTGTCTTATAGTGCTTTGCCCTTGAGTCCCACATTCCAAGATTTTCATCTATAATTATTAGACATGTACCAACGTGTACTTTAACTGTTTGACCACTGCACATCCTGTGTTTGCATTTACTAGATTACAGTAGTTAAGAGTGGTATCACTCACTCTGGTCTATCATCAGGCACCTGCCAGCTCTCTCCAAGCTCACTGGTGTTGCTTGTAGGTTTGCCATCTGACATTATGTTGTCATCTGTTGGGTTGTCATTGTAATTTCCTTTGGGATTGATGTAAATAAAGAGAACATTAACAACAGCACAACATTTGTAACATATACTATATATATTACAAAAAATATAGCTGATTAATGACTAAAATATCAAGATAAATATATGAATGGTAATCGTTTTGTTATACCATGGCATTAATCTTACCACACATTCCACAAAACAGGCCTTTGTAAGCGGCAGGAATACTGACATCTGCATGGTGATTGCCATCAAAGCGCACACGCAGACCAAATTTTGTCTCCAGAACTACAAACTTTCCACTGAGGAAGATCTTTACAGCATTGGGCAGAGTGATGGGCACAATCACCTGAACTCCATTTACCTGAAATAAGAAAGGTACTGATATTGTACTACTGGATACACAAACACATATTTAGTACAAACATTTCGCATACACATATCTGCAATTCAATATAAAGTCTTTGAAGTGCCTCTCACCTGAACTTTACGTCCTTTGCCTAGAATGATCTTACTTCCATACACATTGATGATGACCGATTTGACATAGGACACTTTCTTGTTATTGCCCCTATGTTCATTCTGCGTGTCAACAGTGAAGTATGGCAACCATGACGTCTCATTGCAGAGCTTTGTGAGTGTATAAGAGCATGAGCCCATGAAATGATGGACCTTCTGGTCAAAAGAAGTATAGTGGGGGTCCCCAGACACAGAGCAAATTCCGGAAACGATAGACTCTTCAAAAAAAAAAAGACAGAGAGAACATTGTTGCTCTAATCTGATCTAAAGTGATAAACAACAATAAGGTGTATTGGATTTTTTTTACCTTTAGGTTTACATATGTACTCTCCATCTAGTAGTTGGCAGGTCTCTGTAGGAAGACAACTGCTTTTACTGCAATGTATAATTTTTCCACTTAGACATACACATTGATGTTCACAGCTTTCCAGGAACCAGCTCTCATTTACCTAGTCAATGCAGAAACACACATATTAGTTATTTAATAAATTAGTTAGTTAACAATATCAAATAATCTGCTTGAATTATAGTATTATATATAGTACATTCAGAAATGGTTGATATGTGGTTTTCATGCCTGTCACATGTGTGTGTGTGAGTGTGTTGTGTGAAAGCTCACAGGGTGGTAGGAGCCATCAGAGTCGACACAGCCACAGTCTTTGAGAGGCACACACTTGCTGTTGCTCAGGACAAAGCCAGGGTCACACTTGCAGCCTTCAACACACTTCTGTCCACAGCCAGGTGGACCACTCACACCCACACATGTCTCTGGACACGAACTCACACACATAGAGTAGTGGCTGTTAGGGGGACAAACCAGAGCTGTGAAGAGAAGAAAGAGAGAAACATTTTTAATACAACATAATATCAGCATTTATGGCATTATTCGTACAGCGTTTACAATTTTTGCTCACAAAAAACTCCAAAATGGAAAGAGACATAAACTAATTTAAGTAATGAGATCATTACTTAATTTGATAAACAAGACAACAAAAAATAAGACTGATTACGTCTGTAGTGTAAAACACCTTTTGATATAAGAGAAATTTTAGAATTTCAGTGAGTTTAGTCACAAATTTTGTTCTGAATGTGACTGTTGAGACTCACGACAGAAGTCTGGCTCCCTCCATTGGTGCACTGGAGCTCCTGCACTGAGACAGGCATCAGTATAAGCCTGGAGCTGATCACACAGAGTCTGCAGCAGTCCGTCATAGTGGCACATATCAAACACACAGCTCTGGAAGAACGGCAGAGGATCGACCACCTTTATACAATCCCTATGTGTGTAAAGAGGATAAAGAGGATGAGAAACAAAAGAGCCCAAAAAAAGAAAACATAGTAGTAAAAATAGTATAAAACACAAGTTTACTGTGTGTTTGCATTATTTCTATTACTGTCTAGTCTATAAATCAAATCTGCATACCTGAATGGTCCACTGGTGTCAATAATTTTCCCACATTTATCTGGTTTAGCTACTTCAGCCTCAACACTTGGGTCACAAGGTGGATCAGGCGTGACATCAGGCTTGCACCTAAAAATAAATTGCAAAGAAATTGCTATTCAGGCAAGCTATCAAAAATTAGCCAATAACTACTGAGAATAAATAAAAAACATCAGAATGGACTAACGTTTCATCTTCATCTTTGTCAGTTTGCCAGCTGTTGCCAAACTGGTCTGAGCTTCCAGCCAGGGAACCGTCTGGCTTTGTAAAATCATTGATGGGTTTTCCGTTATAGTCTCCACACAAACCACACATCTGACCAAAGTAAGTACTATGAAAGAGAGAGAGATAAAGTGAGAGAGAGATAAATTGAAAGAGAGAGAGAGAGACAGATTATAAGGGTTATTGATTTTTTTTGTTTTCTAAAAATAAATTCTAAAAGTAAAATTAGATGATTTCAGCAGTGGTACCTGGGCACAGTGATCTTAGCGTAGTGGTTGCCATCCCAGCGTACCTCCAGACCAAAAGGAGTGCTGAGGATTACATACTGTCCAGCTGATGTTAAAGAGATTAGAGGAGAAGGAGAGTGAGGTAGAGCCACCTTACGACCATTCACCTGAAGTGATAGAGAAGCAAAAAATAATTAGATTTAGAAGCAGCGTTTACCAAAACAAGACTAATTAAAATAAAATTTTTAAATACAATTTATAAATCAAGTCTGGGCATATAGATTACATAGACAAAAGTAATGGGACAACTGACTTTTCCAGCCATGTGTTAAATCCAAATCTGTTACCACAAAGACTAAGAAACTTAATTGTATACAACATATATGGATGCAGTAGCATAAAATTTTCCCTCAACTAGGAGACTTAAACCTGTTTGAGCAGAACGATCACCCTGTGCACAAAGCTAGCTACATAAAGATATAGTTTTCATGTGCTGGAGTGGATATCAAGAGGCTCTTAAGTGGCCCCCTCTGAACTCAACACTGTTGAACACCTTTGGGATTATCTGAAATGTTGTCTGCCTTGTCACCCTACATCAGTAACCGACTTAATAATAGATTTCTTGCTGAATGAACAAAATCTTCTCAGCCATTCTCCAAAATCTAGGGTAACATCTTCCCAAAGAATGAAAGGTATAATAAAAAATGGGATTAAATGTGGAATGTTCAAAAAAGCACACATGAATATTGTGGATAAATGTACACAAACTTTTGGACATATAGAGTATTTTAAAGGATAGCAGATTTAAAATGTCAATATCAAGGAAAGGATAATATGAATAGAATAACTGAACTGAAAAAAAAGACATTTTTTTTTATTTATGCTGTATATTCCAAACACATTCATGAAAATATCAAGGGAATAATTTTATACACCTCAAATAAAACACATATATAAATCTCCTTATATTCAATAGTTCGTACTTACCAGGGTGGTTCTGCTCTTCATCAGCGTCACAGTGATGCCATCTACAGTCACATACAACTTCCTAATGTATGATATGCCAGGTATTATTCTTTCTTCATTCTTTCCTTCCACAGAGAACCAGGGGCCTGTAAATACATATAATTTGCAATAAAAATGGCGTGCCATAATTGATTTATTGATTTTGGAAGTTAATGTTACCATAAACATTTCAAATACAACTGTAGAAATGTATTTATAAAGTTCTACAATGCAGTCTGCCTAGAAAGTTCTCAACTCACCAGTGTTGTTTCGGCAGGTGCGGGCCAGCGTGTAAGTGCAGGTTCCCATGAAGGTAAAGAAATTACCATCAAAGGTGTTGTAATGGGGATCACCAGATATAATACAGTCCTGAGAGTCTATTTGGGAATAAAGCATGTGGATATTTATCTTTAATTGCTCTTATATTAAAGAACATTTACTGAAAATAAATGCATTCTAAAAAGTTTTACTTTTCACAAGTACTAACCCACTGGGTAGCATCCTACTTCTCCTCCCTGCACACCACACTGCTGCATGGGAGGACATTCTGCAGCATTGCATGTGACAAATGGAGGATCACATTTGCACAGCAACTCACAGTCTTTAGTGTAGAACTTGTCTCCGCTCTAAAACACGGGGACAAAAGAGAGAATAGAGTTTAGAGAAATGTAGCATGAACTCATTCCTTGATTTTGCAAAGAAATACTGACTTCCTTACCTGGTAATATTGTCCATTATACTTGCAGCCACAAGTGTCTGCCTTCACACATTTATCACCACTGAGTAAATATCCAGGGTTACACACACACCCTTCAGAACAGGGTCCAGTGCACTGGCTAGGTGGAGGAGGGTTACAGGAGGGCTGGCAAGGAGACACGCAGGGGTTGTAGTGGCTGTTTGGTGGGCATGTAAGAGCTAAAAGGAAAACACAAAATCTTACTCTGCAAGAACAAATTGCTTTTAAAATAATAGCATGATATATGCATATATGAACATGCATATATTTATATATTCTAAAAGAAGTATTTGGATATTTTAATTCAAGATTTCTGTGAGACTCACGGCAGAAGGTACTGTTTCTCCAGGGTCCGATGGTGACACCACGGTCCTGACACTCATTTACGTAGGCTTCAATCGCTTCACACAGTGCAGAGTGAGGACCACCCAAAGCACACAGGTCAAATACACAGTTTTGGAAGAAGCTCTAAACAAAAGCAATTAAGAACACAATTAAAACATAAAGCACAGGGTTACTGTTACGAGATTAAAATCGTCCTCTGCTCAGCTGTAAATGTTCTGGTCAAATCAACTTACATTAGGATTGACTTTTGGGTGACAGATAGCAAATGGGCCTTTGCTGTCCAATATGATTCCGCAGTAAGCAGGACTCTCATAAAGATCCTTTTCTGTGTCTGGGCAGCCAGGATTTGGGTCGACTGGGGTTTTGTTGCAGCTGAAATGGAAATGAAAATAAGTGTAATTTCTCTGTCATTGTACATAATGACAATAGAATAGAGGGAGTTTGGAAAACCAAATCCCGCTCTACTTTTACTTTCAAAACCAATGTCTCACTCAGGGTCTGTGTTCCAGCTGTTGCCAAACTCAGTCGGACTGCTGACCAGTTGACCAGTGGGAGTACGGAAATCATCCATAACGTTGCCATTATAGTCTCCACACAGGCCACAAAGCTTATCCTGATAGCTGCACAAGCACACAAACAAACATTATATGAGAATGACAGCAATTTATTCATTTTAGAAAAAATGAATTGAATTTTTTACATGTGCCTTAATTAACCACATCACTGTAACACAACACTCACTCTTTAATAACTTTGATGTCCATATAGTGATTTCCATCATAGCGAACTGTCACACCAAAGTTCATGGACACTGTGTAGAGTGTTCCCTGTTTGAAGATGTCCACTCCAGGAACAGGGCTCAGTGGTATGTTTACTTTGGTTCCATTCACCTGAGAACAGTTGAAGAAAAGTTTGTAATTACTTTATTTTAATTCATTTCTAACAAAATATTAAAATTTTTCATTTATTGCATTTTCTCACCTGCACAATGCCGTCTTTCAGGATGGACACCTTCACTCCCAGAACATGGACATGGACAGCACTCACATAACTGATTGTGGGAATGTTGTAGCGATTCTCATTGTCAACATAAACAGCGAAGTGTGGAACATCTGTGCTGTTACATGGCTCTGACATTAAGTAAGTGCAGTTGCCCATGAAGTCATAGTTCTTCTTATCAAAGGTGGTGTAATGTGGGTCACCTGAGGCGATACACGTTGAAGTGTCTGTACATGAAAAGGAAAATCAGTGTTAAAATCCAAAATAATTGAGAAAGTTTTCCATTAAGGTTTGGTAAAAAAAAATATTATAACATAATAAAGCTGATATATTTGCTAAAAATTATGAGATCAAAACTTTTTTCATAATTTAATTTAATAACCATGTACATTTCTATCCTCCAGTTACCACCTTCCAAACAGATTTATACAGCACCTTTAGGATAACAGCCATAGACTCCTCCCACTTGCCGACATTCTTCTGTGGGGTCACAGGTGTTGTCCACACAGTTCAGGGTATAATTGCCTGCACAGCGACACAGCTTGGAGCAGCCATTCCCAAAGACAATCTCTCCTGGCTGAAAGAAAATTACTTACAGAATGAATAGTGCTGCATTAGGGCTGGGTGTAGATTAGACCATAAACAACTGGAAATTGTGTTTACCTCGTAGTAGTTGTTATTTTCATCCAGACATCCACACGTCTCAATAGGGACACAACGTTTTCCCCGGAACACAAAACCTGGTTTACAGAAACATCCACTGATACAGGAGCCTGTGCAGTTGGTGGAGGGGTCTTTACAGCTGGGAATGCAAGCTGGACCACATTCAATGTACTCAGCATCAGGAGGACACTTCACTATTAGAGGACAAGAGAAATGCTTAGAACATGTTTGTATTGTATGTTATACTGTAGCGAGCAACTACAATTATTTTCACCTGGTGTTGTTGTTGGCAGTGTTGGAGTAGTGGGTTTTGGAGTTGTGGGCTGAGGTGTGGAGGGCTTTGGTGTTGATGGTTGAGCTGTAGTTGGTTTTGGAGTTGTGGGCTGAGGTGTGGATGGCTGCGGTGTTGAAGGTTTTGGAGTTGAAACAGTTGTTGTAGGCATTGTGGTTGTTATGTCAGCTATAATAAATAGAGTGCAAATTAAATTTCAATGCAATTTAATATCGTAGAACGAAAAATGTTGAATTACTAACATTCTAAGATGCATGTTCATCTTAGGGTGCTTAAGTTAGAAATCTTACCATCACAAGTTGTTATACACACACTGTCTATCGCAATATCGCTCTTGTCTGTACTCCCATACACACCAACAATTACAAACTAAAACACAGATATTATAATATTATCACTTACATTCAGTTGATTGCCTTAAACTGCAGAATTTGCCAAGAACAATTTCATTTAAGATATAGTAGGATTGATTAAGTAAAATCTATTACGCACTGTCCATACCTGTATATTGCTTGAAGTAACGTATTTGACCTCTGCTGGCTTCCATCCTTGTCCTTGGTTTCCTTTAAGACTGAAAACAGGATTCCCTAGTGTTCCTCCTAAGGATTTTCACATCAACATCATTTGTGATTGTTATAAAAAGATCTTATTGATTATTGAGTGCTTAATATTCACTAAGCTAAACACTAAAACATTCGCTTTCTTGTAAGTGTAATCTTAGCAGGTGCTTACCGATGATGACAACATGGACATTAAGCTCCATGTCTGCAGCAGTGCCATACATATAATAATGGAAATTCAGTTGCAAGCAGTTTGAAGAAGTTGATGATATAGATGGACTCCACAGTTGAGCTGAGTCCCCTGGGACACTATCAGATGAATCCATCAAGAGGTACAATCCTACTGTAATAATAGATTTGTAAGGTTACGTCCAGTAGATTTGTTTCCAGTACTGATAGATTATAAGGGAATAAACATATAAAAACAAATTGTAAAGCATTTGTACAGGCTATAATTTATTATATAATTTCATATATATATATATATATATATATATATATATATATATATATATATATATATATATATAATTATTATATATAATTTTTTATTGATTTTTAGTCATTATAAAACATGTAGCCAAAAAGAATTTATTAGCTGACATGGGTCATTTTTTTTTTATTTGCTCTATGATTAGACATAGCATTAACAACATTAACATTAGCAAGTATATAAAAAATATTTTAGTAGAACAACTAAAAACATATCAATCCTTACATACTCATTTAGCCATTCTGATCAAATATAGTACTTAAAATAACCTATTTACACAACTTTAATTGAGTTAACATACACATATAGCTAAAGAAAATCACTATATGTTTTTTAACAGTGCTTTAAAAAGCACTTTTAATATTTTCTTACATTTAAACAAAATAGAAAACAGAAACAAAAAGACAATGAAAGTCTGTAGTGAAATTCAGAGATTTCTTACAGCCTGGTTTGGAGAAATCATCCTCAGGACCGGTACCAGGTGTTTCAGTGGGTCCATTCCAAAAAGTCCAACCGAATTTTGTGCCTTGGTTTGTCCATCCACAGAGGTCATCCATTTCATCAAAGTCACACTCAGTTATACAACCTGTGTAAACATGTGAACATGCCCATGTCTCAAAAGATTTGCTCATTCTTTAGTTTGATTGTTTGTTTATATGTCAGTTCAATGAAGAAGTAATGAGTGAAAATACCAGGACAAGCTCCTTCTGTGATGTTAATGTTGTCCAAAGCTGTATCACAGGATGAAGTAAAGCCACGCATTGCTTCAAATATAATCTGAAAGATAGAATAAATTACAGGCAACTGCACAGGTATATTTAATTTTATGGTTTTCCTTTCACTTGAGTGTAGTGAAAGTGTACCGCTACTACTATGTATAGTAAGAGCCCTAACAATCACAGTCAACATAAAGTTGGTATATGCATGTACAAACCAAATCAAGACTGGCACACTAAAAAACCAAACCTCATTTATTTATTTTTTTTTAACCTCATTTAATTGCAAAAAAAAAACAAAAAAAAAAACCCACTATACGAAAAACGAAAATGTTCTATTATGTGGTTATGGAGCAGGCTTAAAACTAAATAAGTATGAAATAAGTTTGAAGTGTAATGCTCTCTATATTCTCTCCCTAACTTTTTGCCCTTTTGGAACAGAGAATTATCCATATCCGAGCCAATGGCATATTTGTTTCCCATTACATAATATTATTAAGTCACTATATAATTAACTCACATTAATATAATTAACTCACCTCAACAGACTGTCCTGTTGGTTGGGACACAGTTACAGCTGCACCGAGCCATGACGGACTCTGGATACCAGTTTTCTGCCAGAGCATTTCCTCAGCACTGGGTCGTTTAGCCAGCACGGTCAAAGTGTTGCTGTCATCTGCACCATACATGTAGTACCGAAACTGCACGCAAATCTGAGCTGGTGTGGAGCTGATCACAGGACTTAGTAGGCGTGTTTTCTGTCCATTACTGACATTATCTGCTTCTTGGTATATGTAGAAACCCTCTGGAGATAGTAACAGAAGTACATTAACACATCATTTATTTACTATATATATATAATTAATAATTTCTTCATTAGATGTTCGTACTGTGTAGGTGCACTTTCTGGATATATGATTACTGACTACTGCCAGCTTTACCCTCTGTACCTTGAGAACACATTATTTGGATTATAGACTATTATTTACATACAGTATCAAAGCCTCAGACATGGTAGAGGCATGAGTAGTGTGTCAGTTATATCAAAACTGTATCAAGCACATACATTTAGTGTTACTGGATTTTTGTGTTAATTATTATTAAGCAATTCATTAGCTGTCTTTTAAGCTTGTTGTCTTTATCACTAATAATATCCTTTAAAAAAAATTGAGCCATGAACTTACTGCCATCAGGATAGTCCCCACTGGGTCCAGTGCCAGATGTAGGTGTGGGACCATTATGGCGAATCCAGTCACTGTCATCACTAACATCTTGCCGAAAATCACAGAAGGGCTGTTTGTTGTTATTGAAGTCACAAGCCACTATTACAACTGTAATGAACAGAAAAATATTTAGGTTATATGGCCCATCCCTATGTATTTTCCATAAAAAATCAAAGATAGAAAGAATTGCAAGAAATGAACACTTATTAAATCATTCATCAGCACAGACAAATAAATGTATGCAATGTTGTCTTCAAGATGGTTTATTAACAAAATGGCAGACACCTAACAGTATGGAATATTGTTAAAATAACTCTGGAACAAGGCCAGTACAGTATTAATGTGTTTTAAAGTACACCAATTACAGAAACAATTTATTAAATATATAGAGTGTACTATACTCCACCCTTTTATGCCCTTTAGGACTTCTGTGCGTGTAGGTTGTCATATGATAAACATGTTACATGGCTGCATAAGAACTTTGGAACCATTCTTTTTGAAAGAATAAAGCTAATCTTGCTCAAAGAATTTTGTTATGGCAGGAGATAAGCAACTTAGACGATAATGCAAACAAATTAAAAGCATATTGGAATGTCAGTATCAACTGCAATGTCAACTGCTTTTCGTTGCCATATTGGCAAAAATGAATGAAGCACAACCTACCAGCATCATGTTCACTATAATCATTTCTATAAAAAAAAAAAAAAGAAAGAAAAAAATTATGGAAAATTGTTTATAAATAATGAGTCACTCATAATTACTTAAACTAATCAGAAATTGTAACTGACAACTAATTCAATTACTTATGTAACTATCAAATTATGTTAAATCATCCTTTCAAGATTAAAGATTAATGTAATGTCAAGCAAATGTCAATGTCATTACACTCATCATAATAACAACATATTATTATTTCAATAACATTTACACTTAAATGCATTTTTATATAATTTAAGAGAGAGGGAAAACCATTACATCAGTAAATAGAATATCAAAGGAATATGTCAAATCTTTTTTTTTTTTTCATTTAAATATTAGGCCACAATTTTCTGAAGTCGTTTTGGGCTTATATAATAAGCATAGATTTCATGACTATATTTTGTAAGCTGAAACATCAAGATTATTACATTAATATCAAACAAATAAAATCATACTAATATAAAACAATTATAATATCTAAACAATCTCTGAGTGATTCATTAATTTAATCTCACCTATTCACAGTATTTCCAAATGTATAGATGCCACTTATATAGGTTAAAAATAATATTAATTTTATATCGTCCATAGCTAACTGGTGCAGTTAGCTTTACAGAGACAGATGCAATGGAGCTAAGAGACTTTATAAAGGGTAGGATGTCATTCAGAAAGGGAGGGGGGAAACAGTCTGATAGTATCATGTAATGTTCTTTCATATTCTTACATAGCTTATTACCCAATCAATTGAGTAAATCAGTAACTGTTGTGTTAGTGCGTGTTAGTACAGGGAGTGCCATTGTCTTGTTGGAAGCTATATCGGGTGGCTGCTACAGTGAAGTGTGTTTAACAACACAGCAGAATTATCAAGTACATACTTGGTACATACAGTTTAAGATATTCTAAATGCTTTAAAAAATTGTTTTGCATTGTTTTTTCCAAGTAGCACTCTGATCCAGAACCATTCACAACCACAAATGTATTAGAATGATAAGTGTTAGGTTTCTGATGCTTAAATCCCACACAGATTCTTAAAGCTAATAGTTTTACTGTTACAACCCTATTGTGTGTTCTTACAATGAATACACATATTCATAATTCACTACTACTTGTTTTGATCATTTTAAAACAAGTACCGCTACTTGTTTTGATCATTCTTTTTACAATCATTAAGTCATAGAAGTCAATAAAAAAATGCATACAGTGGGAGCCAAATTCTCAGACCACTCTAAAATAAAAACTCTTGCATTGTTTTATAATTTTTTTAATTACAACTTATATAATTAGCAACATTATAATTTCTTAGTATTTATTTGTAGTGTAATGTTTATACCCTGCTTAAATATTACTCCAGCAATAAAACTCCTGTTACATTTGCACTTGAACATGAAGTACTTGGTTTTGAATGTACTCAATATCTGATCTATGAAAACCATAACTAAATCATTTATGTAGTTCAATGCTCCAGTCCCCTGTGTATAATACTTTTTTATAAGTAAAAAACAGTGGGGTTCTAATTTTGGTCTTGTGACAGATTATCGGTAAACACAATTTATGTATAGACTTCAAAGCAAGTAACCGACATGTTTTTTTCTGAAATGTGGTGGTGTTTAAAAAAAGCATAGCATTATGTAAAAATTTACTTAAGTACAATTGTGAGATTAAAATACTTCATATTTGGTATGTTAACCTTTTCACTAATGACAGCATACCCAAGCTGATTTGAACAACAAAACCTGACTGTACTTATTAGATCTTAGTTTGTCATTCATGACTCTGACCCTTCGTGCAAAGGAGTTAACATGGTTAATTCCACATATCTGCTTACATTTAAAATGTGACCTACTAAAAGTGTTGTCCTAAGAACATTTCCTTTCTTAGTTGTAAACATGTTTCTGTTTATTTTTGCTTTTTCATTAAAAAAAAAATTTCTGTCCTCACTTGTATAAGATTTTATTTTTGCTAACTGTAAATAGAAATTATTTTCTTATCAAATTGATAGCTTCTACTGGAAATATATGAACCATCGGTGAAACCCAGCCCTGATTTCAAATTGTGTCATATGCTCATAATCCAACAAAATCACTGCTGTCAGAGGTGTTCCACCCTCTGATAATATGTTTATGAGTGCTATAAAAAAGTACTTTCTTGCGAGACTATGAGTTATGGTTGCTTACTATAAAACACAATGCAAGCAATGATATCTCATGTTCATGAACTGTGCTTGAAGGTATCACAATGTATCCTGTCCTGAGGTCTGTTATTACACAAATTCAGTTTTATGGTCCACGTTTTGTCACTCAACCTTGTAAATAAATCCTTCCCAATTACGTACATGGTGAAAGTGAATCATTTTTGCAATATTGTTTTTTCTTTTGTTCTCCTACACTTCCTTATTATACACTTTAAGGAAGTATTGTGAATCACTATTTGTAATTTACTCTGCTGGAATTTGAGGAAAATACATTTTTTCTCCTGTTGGAGAAAGTCCTAACATGAGTCAGGTCTAAAGGGCATCTGTTTACCTTTGTGTGCCAATTAAGCTGTGCAAATCTTCTTTCTGGTTATTATACACACAGTAAAGATCTACACCCAGCAAATAAATGTTTCTATAATACTATAAAATATTCATATACATTTAAACATTTAGCAGTGCCATTTTTCTCTTCTGTCCACAAATACACCTTTCCAAATGTGCTCAAAATATTAGAAAAAACCCTAATGGTGGGAATGGTACTATTGTATGTTATTTTTCGTCTCTTCTTAAAGGTAAATGACTGTAGATTTCCCATAAATTTAGACCACCAACATTAGCTGTGCCTGTCAAATTTTTATAGAAAAAAAGACAATAATATGATCCTTATGTTTTAAATCTAAGATCCTGTCATGGTTTTTGCAACCTAATACTTCCCCACAATTCAAGAGGTCTTTCATTCAGTACAATACTCTACAAAAAAACAGCTGCAAAAGTACTTGTGATGTCCTACCATAGGTCTAACTGGGATTAAAATAATGTATTTCCAACAAATTTTGAGGTTCATCATTGGGGTTTAATGAATTATGTTTACTGGCTTTTTACACATTTTGGGTGATTTTGTTATAAATTATAGTGTTAATTTATAAGTTATGAGTATTATAGTAACTCTGAAACCTTTGATTGCGACATTTTAACATTTTTTGAGAAAGCTGTGCCTCCTGTGCTGTGTAAGCATTTGTTTGAAAACCAATGTAAAGATTTATGTTTCAAAACTTTAAACTATCTGCTATCTGCTATGGCATTTCTACTACCAGAATACTTCACTGATTAGTTTTCAATAAATTCTCTATTGATAAATAAACAAAATATACTATTGTAACATTTGGCAGATATTTAAAACTGTTTTATTCTGTCAAATTTGTTCATTTTAGGAATCGATATAGACCAGTCGAGGATGTTTTGATTCGAGATTTGTTCAAGTAAACAGCAGCTATAGGTGATAAGTTTTTTTGCCTTAGATTTACAATTCCTGACGGTTAATTACATGCATTAATATAAGGCATGGGAACCTGCAAGGTTTTCCAACATGTAGTGCCCTCCACTATTATTTGCACATTTGATAAACACGGGGAAACAATCCCCAAGAACACTCTGCTCTAAAGGATTTTATACAATTATTGGTACCCCTTCATATCAATAAAATATATTTAAAATATTTCCATTTGCATTGCTATTTAACATTTTTAGTACACCTGGGTGACTGGAAAAGGAAATTGTTCAACCAGGGCTTCCTGTTTTACAGGTGTGTAAATATGAGGTAACAGAACAAATTCAGAATGTAATTGTCTACATCAAAGTATAAACATAATAATAGAATAATAGAAAAAAAAATGTATATTATTTACACAAATTCACAGTGTAAAACTGCACTAGCTGGGTTAACAGTATCAAGTGTAACAGTGTTTTTTTTTTCTTGTGTAATAATTTATATAGTTACTCTATACAGATGTTGGAGTTTAATCTATTTTATATAAGATAAATAAAAGCAGAATCCTCGTAATTTGATAAGATGCATCACTTCCATTCCTTGTCTCCCAGTAAACAACTCCCACAAAACTTTCTGCTTTTTATTTAGCGCTGTTGCTGCATTAAAGTTTATCTTTTGACATCGTCGTGTGTTTAAAAATCACCATCGGTGAAGCTTTTCTCCCGATGCTGTTCAGCTCAGAACACAGGTGAAGTGCGTTTTTTCATGCCCGGTTGCCCGTGACGAATGATTCGCATTTCCTGTTGACATCAGAGGAACCTCATCTATATTTATGATGCGGTGTGGCCCGATTCAGTGGAAGCGCACCCGATTTAATATAAAGAGTTTCATTGGTTCACCTTAACCCATTTGGCAATTTCATTGTTCTAATGTTATGTCGCTCATTTTTTTTGTCTTGAAGTTTGTGAAACCGGGAAAAACCCAGGAAAAATCCATAAATTAGCCGCTTCATTGTTTAAGCCGCGGGGTTCAAAGAGTGGGGAAAAAGTAGCGGCTTATAGTCCGGAAAATACGGTAGTTGTTTTCTCACCACGTTATTTTAGCACGTGAAAATGTGACTCTTTGATAACGGGGCTGGCTGTTACAAGCACGTTGGCATTTTCAGCATCATAAAAGTGAATAGTGCCCCGCTGTAGAGATGAACTTTATCTCTGCATTAAATGTTAATTGATATAATGATGATAGATAGACAGATAGACAGACAAATAAATAAATAAATCTCCCACCCATTGTACAAAAACAATCATAGATATCTGATGGGGTCAGATCGAGAACCCTACTAAATGTAATGTAGTATAATGTATTGTTACTTGTAATGTTTAGTTGCTTTCTGAAATGTAAGATTTAATGATACCTTTATTTTTATTTTATTTATTCAGTAAGATTGGAATAAATGTCAATGAACATTTATTTTTCCAATTTAAAAATTGGGGACAAGGACGTAAATCAAATCTCAACAGCTGATTTTGTCTGCTACACATCAATGTATTGGTGGAAATGCTTAAATAGTTTTGACCTGTGTTTGTTACTTATCAACTCCAGAGGTCACTCTTAGCTGAGAAGCAACAGAAACTTAATGGTGATGCAGTGCTGATTATATTTCTTCACTTGTCTTTGAAAATATTCAGTTTTAAACAAGGTGAAAAACCTTAGTTGCTTATGACCTAAGAAAAAAAACAGTCCTGATAAATGTAAACAGTAAACAGGAAACATAACAGCACAATGTTCTCTGATGGTTACATAACAACTCACAAGGAACATCTACCAAAGGTTACTTTTGTTCCATGAGCTCATATACATATATATTTATTTTACTTTGCAAACTAATTTTTAAAACTACAAACAAAGATTTAAGAAATGTTCACTAATTTCTTACTGGAAGTTTTTTAAATTTTTTTTTTTTGATGCGTCTCATTATTAATAAATAAAATGAAGTTTTGGTAAATAGTCCTGTGTTTACAACCATTTCAATTGTTGTCAGTTGTCTGTGACACTTTTACCTTTAATATATTTTTTTGTGGTTTATTATTAAGTTACATTTTAATAATTTACCTGTTAATTGATTAAATGTGAGTTCATTGCTAACTTCTTAATTACAATTATTATCATAAGTAGTTGTTCTAGATTTCATATAATTAATCAGCAGTAGTTACTCGCTACAGTATAGACTATTCTAGTTAGTTCACTTTGAGATTATAAATTAGTGTATTAATTGTTGATTTTATATTACCTATTAGTCAGGTCAACTTTGGTAGTGCATTAGTTTAGGTTGTGAAGACATTTATCTCTACATGCACTTTCAATATTGGGTCAAAATCTTTGACATTCAAAGTTTACATTTATCATAGAAAATAAATTAAATGTCTCCTTTTCCACAAAATGCTTTATTTACTAACCATAGTAACCATTGTTTGTTTGTTGTTTGTTCCTCACACAGAAATAACATCCCTTATTAACAATGCAGCATTAATGATTTTATGGCATGCTCTGAATTAGGAACTATTTCACAGATCTTTGTTTTACATGAGTGTCTTTTATATTATTATACAAGTACTGTATAATGAAGCAGTGAGGGCGATCCTGTCTGACAATTTACTGGGCCTGACATGAGGGATGTTGTGCCACCTATAGGACTGCAACCTTCATACAAGGGCCCATCATTATTGGAGGACTGCAGCAGTTTGCTGTTGATGTACAGCAAAACAAAAAAAAAAAA
>JAAIIK010000163.1:62362-75088 GCA_014706435.1 Silurus glanis
GTGTGTGTGTGTGTGTGTGTGTGTGTGTGTGTGTGTGTGTGTGTGTGTGTAGGAAAATGGCTTTGCCCTCGACTCCCCAGGGGAAAAAGGAGCAGCTACTGTGATCGGCACTTTCCCACGTTTATATAGGCCATAAACATTATCTGCTCCAGCTCAGACCATTTCTTTCCTTTCCAATTTTCTGCATTTTTCGCTCCCAGTCTCTATTATTCCTTTGACTAGCACTTGTGCTGACTCTATATCTCTACTTTATCCCTCTCCCTCTTTGTAATGAAGGGCCTTCAGCAGAGGAAGTGCGGACCGTGAGTCGAGAGAAACACGAGAGGGAGAAAGAAAAGACTGCGATGTGCAACACTGTAAAGTGAAGAGAAGAATGCAAACAAGTAGTAATTGAAAGGCCTAGGAATAATGACTCAATCTTTTTATTCAAATATCATGGGTTGTTTTTATTTCTCTCATGCTTAAAGAACATGCTCACTGAGGACCACTGTATTATTCTTCTGCTAGTTTTTTTCCCCATTTCACCCATTTCTTTCATCACCTCCATCTCTCATCATTGTCTACTGCTCATTTTCTGTCATGTCCATCACTGAATACTTTCTCTCAATACAGCTTACTGTATACCTGGATGTCAGGCTCCTTCGTATATACATATATGAATTGGTGTTGACAAGAATGCCTGAATCGGTTAACTGTTGTTTGGGCCCCATGACCCCATGACCGGGAATCATCACTCTTGGTGTTGAGTAAAGTCTATTTTAAAGATCTATTATAAGGAAAACAGAGAGGGTAAAGAGTCTTGCTGAAAGACTCAGTAGAGGCAGATCGGCAGTGCTGGGATACATCTGAATACAAATGTGTAGTCCAGTAATCAAGCTGCAATTGCCCCCTGCGTTCACCACTGCGATTGTGACACGCAAATGGCTCGTGAGTACGTCTTTGGTCGGAGAAACTGAGCGAGAAGTAATGCTCCCATAAGTTTTAGTGTCCCACCTTAAAGATGACAAACACTCAGCCCATTCTCCTTCACGCAGGTTGACAGATTCATGTGTGATTATGGGCAGTGAGTAACCACTTGAGACTTAAAAGACTTTACAATACAGACAATAGGAATGGGATAATGACTTGGTGCCATGACTTGTTTGTATATTATGTGTAATATATTTCCTGTCATTCATATCCAGGATTTAAACAATGCACAAAATTTGACATTTAAGGTGTGGCAACAGTCCGCGGGAAGCCTGTGGCATTTTGATAGGGAAAAACACACACACAGAGACTCACACAAACACTCAGAGTTTTATTTAAGCATACATAAAACACAACTTGTGTCGTTTTGAATCTAAAAATAGTACAGGGTGATATTACAATCCCTGAAACAGTGTGTGAGGAGGAAATACACCCAATGTAATGTATGAATTTACACTAATCGAAATTTAGAGTTGCTAATCAAACTACAGCTATGTCTTCGTAAGGGATGAAACCAAAGGACCCAGAGGAAACCCATGTGGACACAATGATGACTGGAACAGGAACTACACACTGAGAAGTTGAATTCTGGTCGCTCTGCTTCTCTGCCAAACACTAAAGTGTTACAAACCTGTACATTAAAACTGGTTTGGTATTCCGCATCGATGTATGTTTGTGTACATATCTGTGCTGTGACGCAGATAGTTGGATTATGGGGATGCGTAGCTCCTAGAGACATGCGGTAATTTGTGCACATAAAAATACGCAAACTTCCTGATATTTTCTATTGAAACATTTTAGTTGAATTATGCTGTTTTTTTTTAGTCTTAAAGCTTCATTATGTGTAGCTGGGCCACATCAAGTGCATCAAGTTTCAATCGAGCCAATGGAATCTGGGCGATGCTTAGGGGAAATAGGCATTCATTGGCGTGTGTGTGTGTGTGTGTGTGTGTGTGTGTGTGTGTGTGTGTGTCAGTGGCCTCTTTGTCATCAAAGAACCTGTTTATTTTCAAGCTTGGTGCTCCAACTGTCAGGGGCCGCATAATACCCCACCATGTCTGAGTTTCACTCCTTTCACCCTCCCGTCTCTGTCTCTTTCCCTCTTTTTTTTCGGTCTCTTTTTGGCTTTCCCCCTCATGCCCACATAGCCCGTCCCATACGGGTCATGCCTCATAGTTTCATCTTCAACTAATGTTCTTTGTGTCGTGTTTTCACCTGCTGCCCAGTGTAACACAGAACTGACAATCCCTTCTCCCTTTCTCCCTTTCTCCCTTTTCCCTACCTCTCCCTCTCTCTCTCTCTCTCTCTCTCTCTCTCTCTCTCTCTCATAGCTGGTTTTCACACATGAGTAATAGGATTACCACATACAGCTCTGAAAAGGACAGAGGCTAGAGAGGAGGAAAACAGTAAAGGAGGAGGAGGTATAGAACACGAGGGAGGAAGTGAACGGAGGCGTCAGTCGTGGGGTAATGAAGGGAGCAATTAGAGAGCGGCAGAGAGTTTGCAGAACACGCAGAAGGTCAGGATAGAATAGATCAGGGACAATGTGAGTGTCATTAAAACCCCTGTCTGACAGAGACTATAATATTCCAAGAGCGAGAGAGCATGAGGTACTGTCTGGCTGTGTGACAGTCGCTATATTAAGCACAGCATGTGTTGACAGTGTGTCCAGTATCTTGCTAAGGAACAAACTCTTCCTATTGGCACAGATCACTATTTCCCATTATAGTTTCTCTGTCTCTCTCTCTCTCTCTCTCTCTCTCTCTCTCTCTCTCTCTCTCTCTGTCTCTCTCTCTCACTGACCGGGTCGTCCACCTCTTCATTCCAGGGCGTTCGCTGTGGACACATTTGGACTTGGCTCTGCCATGGCAGCCCCAACCAAGGAGCCAATCAGAGACCAGATCTAAGTAGTATGCCCTCCTTTAACCCTCCCTTCAGGGCCGGTGTGGTAATATATCTCTTTGGCACCAAGAAGATGGCATTCGCTTGCCCCTAGTTACCCCCTTAACGAAAGATCACATATCCTACCACGCAAGCACTTGAACGCACACTGCAGGGTGTTGCGCTACTTCATGGACATTTACTGAGTCACATCTCACTCACAGGACTCATTATGAAACATTTATTGAAATTATGCTTGGAAATTGTGATGTGTCTACGTCTAATACACTCTCTCTCTCTCTCTCTCTCTCTCTCTCTCTCTCTCTCTCTCTCTCTCTCTTTATTACATTGATGGTGCTCTAGAGACATTCAGAAACAAGATTCTGATTATATTTTTGCTGATTTTATGGTATTGATGAATAATAGAAATAAAAACCAAAGAGATATTTACACTGAAGTATACCAGAAAGTCTGTGTCTGTGTGTTTTTATGAGCATATAGTGTTGGTGTGCGCAGGATGTGATGTGTAGAGGGTGTGCGTGTGCCGTGGGCACTGTAGTAGTCTAATGACTCATCTATTGATATGCCCTCTTCAGACGCCCCCGTTGTTTTTGAGTGTTCGTTGTAGACGGAGCAGAATGAGTCTATGCTTCCATATGCTCATGAACGAAGCTGTTCTAATTCATCGCCTGACAGGCCTAATATGCAGCGCTAAGGTGTACAGCGTCTGGGTCGCACATATGTTTCAAGCACATACACACTCATAAGTACACCTTTGCCTTTGAAGGCTTGACCACCTGTCAGCGAAAAGGAGGCGACATTGACAGTGGCAGATTGTGAGTGGGAGCAAAAATGACTGATGAATCCTCTGACCAATCTGTACACAGCTCTCAGCACGATACTGAATGATTATCTTGAGCAAATGTACAGAAACTGCATATCCCACGCAGGGAGTTGTTATCAGCCGAATGTTTTTTAATAGGACTTTTGCATGTGAGAGTGATAGAGGACAAATGAACATGTTCGGTGTGGCCACATAAGATTCCTTTCATTGCTTTCTGTATGTAAATCGAATCTATAAATGCCACGATAAAGCCCACAGGATTCCTAGACTAAGTGGAGATATTGGCTGTCACACTATCACTGACAGCACTTTCCTTACTTTTTCTCTATAATTCACTGCAGTGTCTCTGGAAGTATTATGATACATTCATGCTTTTACTATTATATTTTATGGTAGCTATAGTAACCATGGTATGTGCTTAAGCTTGAGTAACAATGACAGTGATCAAGGAAGAAAGTGGATAAATCTTCAACCAGCTTTCAAAGCCAAGAGCCACATTACATACATTGTATAGCAAAAAGTATATGAATACCTGACCATCACATATACATGTGCTTGTCGAAATTCCCAATTCAGAAAATGCAAAAGCTTTACTAGACTTTGGTACATGGATGTGGGTCTAAGCGGCCATTCAGCCATGAAATCTGAAACTGATGTCAGATCAGAAGGACTAAAGTGCAGCTGTAGTTATAATCCATACCAAAATTGAGGTTTTACTCCACCCTTGGTACCTCTACCTCATATTTATTTCACCTTAGCTTTGTTATGTTTAATGTTTACTCTTGCTGTTTCACAGTCTATGCACCTTGGTCCGTTGGTACCAACATTTTATTCTTTTATATACTATGTATGTGGAGGAATGACAATAAAGCTTGAGTTGAGTTGAGTTGAGTTGAGTTGAGTTGAGTTGAGTTGAGTTGAGTAAATCATTCCTTCATGGACCTCATTTCATGCCAGAACAGGTTTGGGCCTCTCTTAGTTCCAGTGAAGGAGAAATCTATAACTAAAGCATCCAAAAACATTCTGGACAATTGTGTGATTCCAAGTTTGAAGTAGAACCATATTTATTCCACACACATTCCATCCTATTCATGGACGTAATAGTCAGATGTCCTGTTCTTTTGGCCATGTAGTCTATCTAGTGTACAAACCCGATTCCAAAAAAGTTGGGACTGTACAAATTGTGAATAAAAAAGGAATGCAATAATTTACAAATCTCATAAACTTATATTTTATTCACAATAGAATATAGATAAAATATCAAATGTTGAAAGTGAGACATTTTGAAATGTCATGACAAATATTGGCTCATTTTGGATTTCATGAGAGCTACACATTCCAAAAAAGTTGGGACAGGTAGCAATAAGAGGCTGGAAAAGTTAAATGTACATATAAGGAACAGCTGGAGGACCAATTTGCAACTTATTAGGTCAATTGTCGACATGATTGGGTATAAAAAGAGCCTCTCAGAGTGGCAGTGTCTCTCAGAAGTCAAGATGGGCAGAGGATCACCAATTCCCCCAATGCTGCAGTGAAAAATAGTGGAGCAATATCAGAAAGGAGTTTCTCAGAGAAAAATTGCAAAGAATTTAATCATCTATCTACAGTGCATAATATCATCCAAAGATTCAGAGAATCTGGAACAATCTCTGTGCGTAAGGGACAAGGCCGGAAAACCATACTGGATACCTGTGATCTTCGGGCCCTTAGACGGCGCTGCATTACATACCGGAATGCTACTGTAAATGGAAATCACAACATGGGCTCAGGAATACTTCCAGAAAACATTGTCGGTGAACACAATCCACCGTGCCATTCGCCGTTGCCGGCTAAAACTCTATAGGTCAAAAAAGAAGCCATATCTAAACATGATCCATCTGCGTTTTTTCCAAGCGCAGGCATTTTCTCTGGGCCAAGGCTCATTCAAAATGGACTGTGGCAAAGTGGAAAACTGTTCTGTGGTCAGACGAATCAAAATTTGAAGTTCTTTTTGGAAAACTGGGACGCCATGTCATCCGGACTAAAGAGGATAAGGACAACCCAAGTTGTTATCAGCGCTCGGTTCAGAAGCCTGCATCTCTGATGGTATGGGGTTGCACGAGTGCGTGTGGCATGGGCAGCTTACACATCTGGAAAGGCACCATCAATTCTGAAAGGTATATCCAAGTTCTAGAATAACATATGCTCCCATCCAGAAGTTGTCTCTTTCAGGGAAGACCTTGCATTTTCCAACATGACAATGCCAGACCACATACTGCATCAATTACAACATCATGGCTGCGTAAAAGAAGGATCCGGGTACTGAAATGGCCAGCCTGCAGTCCAGATATTTCACCCATAGAAAACATTTGGCGCATCATAAAGAGGAAGATGCGACAAAGAAGACCTAAGACAGTTGAGCAACTAGAAGCCTGTATTAGACAAGAATGGGACAACATTCCTATTTCTAAACTTGAGCAACTTGAGTCTCCTCAGTCCCCAGACATTTGCAGACTGTTATAAAAAGAAGAGGGGATGCCACACAGTGGTAAACATGACCTTGTCCCAACTTATTTGAGATGTGTTGATGCCATGAAATTTAAAATCAACTTATTTTTCCCCTAAAATGATCAATTTTCTCAGTTTAAACATTTGATATGTCATCTATGTTGTATTCTGAATAAAATATTGAAATTTGAAACTTCCAGATCATTGCATTCTGTTTTTATTCACAATTTGTACAGTGTCCCAGCTTTTTTGGAATTGGGTTTATATATTGTATCTGCATATTCATCAATAAGAATTTTGCTATGCATTTACCAATTATATAATAACAAAATTACATATATTACAACATATTGATTGCGGCTCAACAAGTGTCCAGATCTGTGTAGAACTGTGTAGAAGAAACTAAATGTACCACTAGAAACCCTCAGCTGTTAACGATTAAAACATTACCAAAGGTTTTCCAAATGTGTTTGTGCACATTATTAAATCATTACCATTAAACCAAAGAAACCAGTATATAATCTAAAGATCTAGAACCAGTACCATCTGGAGGCTTCATATGTTCTGCTAATGGTCATTATTGATGAAACCAACATGTGAAACCATGTGATCTATTAATCTCCAAACTGTGTACTGTTCTATTGCTTCTTATTGGTATGAGCAATAACATGCACCAATATAAGAAAACAAATGACCAGTAGAGACCCATAGGGACCATTAAAGGCAAAGAAAATCCCCATTTAAATTCATAGATGGTTTCTGTCAGGTTTTTTTCACTGGGGTCAGATTGTCCTAGATACATAAACTGCTATAATCATAATCCATAATAACACACATAATGTGTTGTGTATATGTGTGTGTATGTGTGTGTGTGTGTGTGTGTGTGTGTGTGTGTGTGTGTGTGTGTGTCTGTGTGTCTGTGTGTGTGTGTGTGTGTGTGTGTGTGTGTGTGTGTGTGTGTGTGTGTGTGTGTGTGTGTGTGTGTGTGTGTGTGTGTGTGTCTGTGTGCGTGTGTGTGTGCATGTGCATGTGTCGCACTGTGTGTGAAAAGCATCCTGTTGAGCAGAGAATCAGGAACACAACTGCTCAAGTCCAGATGTCCCATGAGTCAGATGGGCAAAAAGTGAAGGTGGAAAATCATGGAGGCAGAGAGAAACAGAAAAGGAAAGGAGGAGAAAAAAAAAGATGACTAATTTGGCCTCTGATACCTTGGAGAGTTTTTTTTAAGGGCAAAATCATCTGTTGCACTAAATTCCCAGGGCTTAGCAGTTGCTTCCATCTAGTGGTTAGACATAATAACTGCACGTTAAACTCAGAGAAGGAGATTTAGAAGTTGATAAAATGGGGAAAAGAGAAAATTTTTTAAATAGTTGGGCCGTTTTGAAGATATATATACTACCTTGTTCATTAAAAATCATGAAATATTGCCAATAAGTGTCGTGTCTACATCCAAACCAACATGCTAGCGTGGTTCAAATTGTACACCACACAACATGATATACTACATGCTTCAGTCTTGTAACTCTTGTAATATATCTTCCATAAAGTCGAATATCTTTCATATAAGTCTAATTAAACAAGGTGAAGGGACTTTTACACATTGGTTGCCATTTCAAAGTGGAAGTTAAAAGTGTTACCATGCTAACAAGAAAGCCACTTCGCTGACAACCTTAGCTAGCCTAGCTGTAAACAGTTAGCTAGTCAAGAATAAGCCAGTAAACATATTGTTACTCATTAGTTTAGATTCGAAAAGCAATAATTATATTTCAAAACGTGCAACAAAATTTAAGCAGATTGTTCTCTCCTGAGCAATAAATTATCTAGCTATCACGATGCTACATAAGCATTTAATCTCTTGTTGAGGGTTTTGATAACACATAATTGACTACTTTTCTTATTTATACAGCACTAATATTATTTTGTGCTTAAAAATGGACATATAAAACAATAAATAATGAATCTAATAAAAATGAAAACAGAAACAGGTAGTTAAAGCAATTGAATAAAAGTTAATTGATACAATGTGTTGTGACCTGTGTTGATATTATTATAATTTTTTTATTATTAAGCATATTATTAAGCAAATTAGAAAATCAGGCAATTATGTTTATGTTTATTTATCTGCGACTGGGGAATCATGACATGCATGTGAGGTTAGCTGCCTGACTGTTTACTAACATTATCTCCCTACTGAGACATACAACAAAAACCAAATATGTTGTATATGACTGTCCATTGGTAGCATATAGACTGTTTAATATCAGTGTGGCTTTTAGCTACACCGAAATGACATGCAGTAACCTGTAGTCACCAGTTTAAACACCGCTCGTGTTACTAAGAGTCTGTGCCAAGCTGTTTATTTACAGGGCTAAACATAGCAGGACATAACTCTAAGCTCCCAACTGGTAATTTGCTTAATGCACCTTTGACAAGGTTCACTTGGCAAGGTGTAAGAGGATGTTTTTTCTTTTCTTTTTTCTTTTTTTAAGAAGACACAGTGTCCATTCATAGTATTCTACCAGTTTTATTTGGATGAGCGAGACACTTTCAGTTACAAAAATGACTTAAAATGAACAACACTGTACAATGAACAAGCAAGTTATTTTCATCTTTTTTTTCTCCTCTATTTTTTGTTTTTTTGTTTTAGAGATAAATACACTAAAAGGCTAACCTGTCACCATAGGGAAGAGAGGAAGGAAAGGGGACAGGGAAGAAAAGGACTATTCACATCAAAGGAAAAGTTAGTAGGGGTCACACACCTCACATATGTGTTTAAACACATACACACGCATACGCACTCATGCACGCTCGCACACATGCACACAAACTGTATCAAAATAAAATAGGTACTGTATATGTAACGTACATACACGCGCAAATACATACACATAAATGCATGTACTTTTACAGCCGCACACTCATCCAGCCACACCCACACATACACACACACACACACACACACGCAGAAGGGACAGATCAGCATCATAAAAGTAATCACAGACAAATCATGAACATAAACTATTTTATCATCGTCATAATCATCGTCACCATAACCTTCATGAGAAGCAAAAGATTTCCCCAATAGCAAATAATTAAAAAATATAAATTTTTATCAAAATCATCATTTATGATGATTTGCTTTGGATTGCTGAGGCCATCGTTCAAGAAACTGGAGTTGCTAGGTGAACACAGAGAAATAGGTAGGGGAGGAAAAAAAAAAAGATAAGATAAACAACAACAGAAAAGCTGCAGAAGATGCATTAGTGGAGATCTTTGGTTTAACTAGAAGAGTTTAAGATATTTGCTCTTTTATTGTTATTCCTTTGGATTAAAGCTGTATTTTTTTAAAACAAAGAATAAAGAAAAAAAAAGAGAAGAGTTGATGTCTTGCTTTCTTTTTCTCTGCTTTGCTGTGCTGTCGTTTACCATTACTAAGGAAAATACAGTAATCGGGCCTCTGTGATGGTTGAGCAAGAGCCAGTGTCAGGCTTTACACCCCAGCTTTAGCAACATCAGAAAATGTGTCAAAAGCAATAAATGGCTTGCCCTTGCACTTATTCAGTTAAAACAGTTAAAGATTGTTAAAGATTCATTCCAGGAAATGTGTATGATGTGTCAGGTCTGTCAGTGAAATGTTTGCTTTGGTATCGTTCTCTGGTTTTTCACTTCACTGAGAGAGCCCGAGACGGCATACGGCAAAATCTGACCTTCTGGATGACAGTAAGCAAGAGAAAAAGAACACAAGTGGAAAAGAGTTGGAGAGAAAAATGCCGGTCCCAAATTACCCCTGCATTCGAGCCTAACACTGTCTGTGGTTCATGGAAAATCAGACTATCAAGCTCCTGAGGTGGATTAAGCTTTTCGTTGCATTGCATATACCGTATATATCATCTCAGTAGTGAAGACATTTTGTGGAATTCAGTGATCCCTTGATGCAAACAGGTACCCGATTTATTGACTCTCACACTCTTTCCACTTAACAAAAGTCACCTAGCAACAACAGTCTCAGCCTCTACCCAGTCACCAACCCTCAGCACCTCCCTTAGCTGACAGACAGGACCTCTGGCCAATGGGCTTTCAGCGAATGTTCTAGTGAACTGGCCAATCGCCGTGCGTGGAGCAAACCCCGCGACCTAATAAGATGGTGTCAGACTATAATCGCAAGCTGGAAAGGTGCATTAAGATTTGCTGACTGTAGAAGTGGCTTTAAGGGCTGAAGAAAGGCAGAGGAGTTGAGCTGAGGTCAAAAAAGGGCAGAGAGAACCTACCCCCCAAGGTCTACGCAATGGTCCCGTTTCGTTTTTCGCTGTTGTCCACTCATTTCGACAGAATGTTGATTCAAAGGCTGAGAAGAGGGGGCTGCGCCTGACTCATCTCTGATTTGCTCTCGTTATGTCCTTACGACTGCTCAAGTGTCACTCTGAGTCATAATTGCCAGCTGGGAAAAAAAAAATCAAGCAAGACGTTTCTGTGTTGTGATGTATAATGACTAGCTCTTATGCCCTTGTCCTCCGAACTCGACTTCACTACTTTGACAAGTTTGCTTGAGAGAGATAACAGAATGATGTAGACTCAGTGTTTTTAGTCCAATATATAACATTACAATTCAGTCAAGATGCAGTGCGCAAGACTATTTCATGTCAAACAGACTGAATGCTTGAGAAATCAAGAAACCGAAATCTGTTTGAATATCCAATTCAAACAACGTTAAAAGGTTATCATGGAAACACTGATAACACATTGTTAATGGTTGATTTCCTTTGCTTACTGTATTTATTTTCCTGATTAAAGAACACTCATTGAAAGAAGACTCAGACTTTTGGACCCTATATCATCTGTGTGCACCCTAGAAAAAGCAAACGGACTTAACATGTAGACTTTGGAAAAGCTTATCTGAGAAGCTCATGGATGCAACACGAGACCATTGTGACCTTTTTTCAAACTTTGATCTCCCTCCCCTGACCTCTTTCAGTTTACCCAGAAGCAGCCCGTTTTTTTTTTGTACACGCTACAAGCAGATGCATCGTTCTGCTTAAAGCATTCGTTTGTTTGGTTTATCGTCAAAGAGAGTGAGGTATTTGAGGAACTTATCTCTCTTCTCAACCTGATCAGACACAGACAACGAGAAAGAAAAGCGGAAAGAAGGAAGTCGAGCAGAGCACTAGAGAGAGAAAGATGGAGACCGCAGCGACGTGATTCTGCTACATTTCTTTCCTAGTCCTCCACGGCCCTGACCGTTTTCTGCACAAAATCCCCTCTTTGCACTTTTTTTCCTCTTTGATCCAATTCCCTCCATCTTTCCTCTCTTCCAGTTGTTGTTTTTTTGGTTTTGTAGCTGTTTAAAGCTTTCGGCTCAAGGCTTCGAGCAGCACTGCGTTCAACGCTGGCAATCATCATCATCACAGCAATGCAGGCAAATGATCAAGTAATGATGCGCTCAGATTCCCAGGAAAACATCTCGTAACAAAGTTCAAAGTTATCGATAACCGCTCCTGCCGATTTCCTTTAGTTGATGGCTACAATATAAGATCTAGACCAATAAAAAAATGTTCACATTCATTACAGCAGATATAATGCTTAAATATGGTTATTATTCAATGCTAAAAAAATCTCGCATCATTCCTCTACTTTCTAACCCAAGCTTGTCAAAAGGTCACTGTAACATTGTGCTAAAACATTTGACGTTCACCCAGAAGGTCGGTTAGCGTCTGGCGCAGTGCTGCTCTTCACCCTGAAAGGTTATCCCTACGCAAACTCCGCCCAAATAGACGGAGCCGAGGGTTTAGGAGGACGAGCGTGCGTCCCAGCGTTTGGACATTAGTCCATAAGGACCAACGGTTGCATTCTTTTTTATAGATTTGGTTTTGAAAAGGTTGCCTTGGCGATGTAGAATTACATTTTGACACAATCGGATGCCTCAAACATAGCAATAAAAAAAAATGCTTTTGGGATAGATAAATAAATAAATACAGACAAATAAATAAAATAAATAATACAAATTAGTTCATCTATATAATCAGAACAATCACAAAAGTGGTGTGAGGTTGAAAAAAAAAAAAAAAAGGAAGTCCAGAAAACCAACGGAAATATTTTGGTCTTGAAATCAAGTTTGCAACTTTTTTTTTTTTTTTCCTTATTTTTTAACCTTTTTCTATACATCAGCAATAAGTAAGCATCGTAACATAGATCATTTACTACAAAAAAATCTATAGAAGCACTAAGTGAGCCATTCCATCTAAACGGTCATGTGGAGAAACAGGGTTCAATCAGTCACTTTTCAGAAGCTCCGATCACCTCCACACCTGCGTTCTTTATCGCACTGCGTGGCGTTGATCGTTTGCTGTATACGCGCCCCTTTCATTTGATATTCGATTTATGAGTTAAAGCTTTGGCCTTTTTTGTTTCTTGGGTGTCTGGGTGTACTTGTGTTCATCTTCATCCTAGTTGATCTGTTTAGATGAATGCTCTCAGTATTTCTCCAACCACCTGATGGAGTCTATAGCACGACTAGGAACAAGAAGGGTGTATATATATATATATATATA
>JAAIIK010000163.1:122205-136727 GCA_014706435.1 Silurus glanis
AGTAAAGTAAAGTAAAGTAAAGTAAAGTAAAGTAAAGTAAAGTAAAGTAAAGTAAAGTAAAGACAGGTAAAGACTGATGTAGGAGAGGAGAGAAGGCTTCTATTGCAGTCAGCATTCCAATTCAATCCATAGGTGTTCAATAGGGTTGAAGTCAGAGCTCTAAAACTAGGCCACTCAAGAGCTTTTGTGCACAGGAACATTGTCATGCTGGAACAGGTTTATGTCTTCTAGCTCAAGTGAAGAGAAATTTCATGATTCCTCATTCAAAGACATACGATTGTAGACATATGTTTTAAAAGACTCTGGTAAAAGTACTGATTACACTCTTTCACTCACATTAAAGTAAAGAAGTTTGGGTATAGCCATTACTACTACCTGTTTTAGCGTCACACCGGTAACTGGACCTCACATCATATTAATATATTAATACAAAAGAATCTCAAATATTGTTGTCTAATGAATGTATCCAGGCTGAACCACCACCATATAGAACACAAGCAGAGAAAGGATGTCGATGATCAGGTGATCAGGAATGTCTCTGTTTTCAGTCATGTTTACATCGCTGACTCAACCAAGTCTGTGGTGTGTGAGAGCCAGAAAATGATTACACCAGCGGTAGATTGAAAAAGTCATGCAATGAAAAGGAAATAGGTTGATGGGCTAAAAAAAATATTAATCATGCCAACAAAGCCAACAAGATTAAAACCAAAGTAACGCTTCTGGTTTGAAAATGTCAGCAGTAAAAAGTATAGATATTTGCGTAAAAAATGTAACGAGTGAAAGTAAAAAGTTGTCGAAAACATAAATCTTATTAAATACAGCCATGAAGTATTTGTACTTTGTTACTTCCCACCTCTATTGTTAACATTTTGGGGAGCAACACAAATGGCTGAAAATTTAAGTTGTCCCAACACTTATGTCCATATCATGTAACAGCATTTCAAAATATTGAAATTGCACATGTGAAGAATAACATGAAAGAATGAAGTAAGAAGTTGCTCTTAGCAAGATTCATGATGATCCTGGAAACAATACCAGGAACATTAGGAGAAAGAAAATAGAGGATATAACCTGGTTTTTAGATGTATAGAACTTCAACACAGACTGCAACTCGAGGTCAGAATCAAAATGGGGATCCTGGAGCTGTAAGGAGGTAACACTACTCAATCAAAATCACGTGTAATACGTGAAAAATTCACGTGCTACTAAATGTCTTGTGTTAAAAGTCTCTAAAAAGCTTTTCTGTACAGGTTTCTTATTAGCTACAATTCACCCACCAAAAAAACAGCTAAGAGTTGCCATGAGTAGCTGAAAAAAGAAGAAATCTTGTAGCTTTTCGACTGAAAGCTGCATTTAAAAGGCATTTTTCCTCATCTGAGCCAGCAAACTGTCCTCGCAATGACAAAATCTATCATTGCTGGGACATTTGGGCTGTGTAAAGACAGTAAAACCAAACACACACACACACACACACACACACACACGCACACGCGCGCGCACACACGCACATACACACGCACACTCACACACATGCACACTTCATCACTCCTCCTGCTGCTGTCTTTGCCTGTAGTTCAGAGTAAGGGAAGCAGATCCATCTAAAGCCTTTGTTCTTCCCTCACTCGTCTCTTTTATTAGTTTTTATTAACTCCCGGTGCTGCTCTATTCCTCTCTCTCTGTCAGTGCTCCCAATAATCAATGCTGATATATTGCCAATATCCCGGCCAGTCCCGGTGTCATCCCTCACTGCTTCTCTTTATTGTGGGAGATCGGGACAATAATAATGATATTTATTGTTGATATTCATTGTCCTTATCATAATCTTATATGTGTGTGTGTGTGTGTGTGTATTTGTGTATGCGCTTTCCCACTCTCTAGGATTCCTCTAACATTTTCGCTCTCTGCTGTCTTCTCATCTCTTTTTGACTTTCTCCAACACACACACACACACACACACACACACACACACACACACACATATACTTTCTATCTGTATGTCCTGTATTTCCCGTCTTCAGACAGAAAAAAACAAGGAGCTTCAAACTTAACACAACATCCATGACCAGTGTACGGAAATCCGGTGGCATATAAACCGCCCTCCATCCACACACCCAGATCTGCAAAGGTCTGTTTTTTGACTCATATGTTATCTTGATTGGATGTCCTTACAGACAGGTTTAGAAAAGAAAGCTACAACATCATCTCCAAGGCCTAAGCAACACCCCCCACCCCCCAACACACACACACACACACACACACACACACACACACACACACACACACACACCAACACCACCATCACCACCACTACCACATACACACTACACACACCCCAAACCCTGTTCCCTGCCCCCCAGCCCCAAGGCCTCCAGACAGTAATCTACACCTCCCCTCCTCATCACTTCTCCTATCGATTTCCTCTCCCTCCCTCCGCCCCTCTCGCTCTTTGGGACACAGCAGGCAGTGCCAGCTCATTGGTCAGCACCGGCAAAGTGGGATCTGACCACAATAGGAGTGCGGCCCCAGAGCGCCAAAAGGACAGGGAAGAAAAAATAAAATAAAATGACAGAACAGGTGAAAGACCTAACGCTGGACTGACAGATAGCTAGAATAAAAAATAAAATGAAATAAAAGACGATAGGTCAACGAAGAGGTCGTGACTTAACGCCGGAAACGAAGAACAAAAGCAGAAACGATGTGATGCGGAAAGATCTCGGGATACAGTCCTGTGCCAGTGATATTAGCTGTTCTGCAAAAAGGAATTCTGCACAAAAGGAGTCGACGGCTCTTTAGTTCACGAGTCAGCATTTGACATTTGAACTGAAAAAGAATCCTTTTTGGCTTATGCCAGAGAGTCACGAAAACGCCATATAAGGAACAAAGACATACTTGAAAACACGAGAATACACACATACACATGTACACACAGCTCTACATAGGTTTTGCCACTGCGTCAGAGTAAGACATCCATCGTTAATCAATTATTTAATTCGTACATTTAAATAGGGCCCTTTTTTTAGATTGAAACACGGCCGAAACTGAAGAGTTGGAAAAGATCCTTTACACAGATAAACACACCCCAGACACACACACACACACACACACACACACACACACACACAGCCTTTGTCTGGTAAGGTCTCTGTCTTTTCCTTTCAAGACTAACCCTCGGCTTTGTCCAAAACAGTCAGCAAAAGAAGAAAACATGAAGAAAAAAGAAATCGTTCTTTCTCCTTGTCACAATTTGCTTGTCTTTTTCTCCTGCATTGTGCTCACCAGTTCTCCAGGCTTCTAACCACATCTCGCACACACTACTTGCTCAATTCATTATTAATTTGTGCATCTCGCTTTCTCAGAGAATTGCCTTTTAAACTCTTTTAAACACCGTATTGATAGCGTACGGTCAACGGCATGAAGGGTGGACCGGGAGGGAGAGAGAGCGAGAGAGCGAAAGAGGGGGTGAGAAAGTGTGCGAAAGAGAGAGAGATTTAAAGCCTGGATCAATGGGAATTTCGAAAATCAGTGTACTTAGGACTACAAAATCAATGAGCTCTAATCGAGCTGCCAATTCCTGCAGTCCAACAGTAAAGAGCTGGAGAAATAAATGTTGAACAACGATCTGCCTCCAGCTTACACAGTGAGAGAAAAGAGAGAGAATGATGAATGGACAAATAAGAAAAGGCAGGAAATGAAAAGGTACGCGGCATAAAGCATAATGAAATGTTTATGAGTTTTTATCGAAGGAAACCAAATATCGGACACGAATAGAAACCGAGCGAAATATTAGCAATATCATATCATTTTTGCCATCTTTGTTTTAGCGAGCACTGCGTCCCTTTTCAGCGTGATTAGTATTCAATTAGAATCTGGGGAATGTCTGAATTGAGTCAAATGAATAATTTCAAATATGACAGTCCTCCTCTCTTTTTTTTTGTTATTTGTAATCCCTCATCTCTCAGTCATCATCATTATAAGTGTGTCTTTTGAGATGAAAAAATATTAGATGTTGTACAGTGGTGCTCAATAGTCTAGAAGCACTAGTGACTAATTTGGCAAGAAAAGATTTCATTACAAATTCATTGATCTTATAAAGAAAACTGCATTTTTGAAATATTTAGACGATTTTTAGAATTTCAGAGGATTTGCTCTTCCCTGCTTTCTCTTCCCCTTTATGCTTTAATAACAGTGTGTGCTCAAGCAGGCACAGACTCCATGGGCGAGTACGAGTGTCGTCTGGGTAGGTGCTTCGACAGAAGGGATACGACTTGAAGAAAAAAAAAAGGCATTTTGTGCACAATTATCACAAATTTGCTTGCATTTAAATAGTGAATTAAATTGCGCGAAATGGTTGATTATAAATATTGAAAAAAATTAATGGTTTCATAGAATTGTTTCTATAATGTTGTCTAAAACAAAGAATGTGAATGTGTGTGGTCTCAGACCTTTGGCCTGAACTGTCATACACTTGTATTATTGGCACCAAGTGTTTGAGCCTCATGACAGTGTCAAGGACAAAAATCCTGCTGTTGAAAAATTGCCACTGTGAAAAGAAGACATCTTAGCATGAGTATTGATGGGAGAAAGATGGCCTATGGTTAACCAATTACCAGTAGCTCTTCCCCCCAAGTGGTGACGCTAACATTACCATGACTACATTGTTCAGCGCTTGATGAGCAGATGAAAAAGATAAACTGTGCTGACAGCCGGATTTCAATGGAGATATCCCGACTGACTGAGTGGGTTGGAATGCAGGGGCTAATTTGGGGTCAATCAATCGATACGTTTCTCTCTCTTCCTCCACCCGGGTGAAGGCAAGTCAATAGCCGAGTCAATAGCCGAGTCAATAGCCAAGTCAATAGTGCCGTCACTGCGACTGAATTACTCAACATACAACTAATCACATGCCCCGATATGTCTACACTGCAGTTCTTAACCAATTGGTGGGAAAGGGAGGGTCACTTACACTTACACACACACTTACACACACTAAACACACTTGTAAGTGAAAAGCGAACACTCGTTTAGCCTCCTCTTCTTCATAATCAATAAATGGACCTCTCTAAGTGAAAAGGGGGGCCGATTGAATGATTACGGTTCTGCACTAATGACCGGAAGGTTGTAAGTTTAGATCCCACAAAAGACAGAGAGCTGCTGCCGCTGCTGCTACTGGGCCCTTGAGCAAAACAAAGATGTGTCTGTCTGAAATTTAGGTTACATAAAAACATTAAAACCACTCAACATAAAAAATACAAAAAATATAAATACACAGTATACAGTATTTATATGATATAATTAATAGGAATAATTTAATGGTCATGTCTGGTTGAAGATGTGTATATTCTCCAGTCAAGGTCAGCTCATTCTGCTTATAGTGCTTACTTAAGTAGTAATTAAATATAGGTGAAAAAAAAAAGAATCCATTAATAATGATGAGAATGCAACAAATACACACTGAATTTCTATAAAGAAGTTCAATTATGAGCTTGAAAAGGGTTAGAAAAAGTGTTGGCTGCCTGACTTTGGGAGCGTTTTAATTGCAAAATATTTTCCTCTTTATTCACATTTTCATACCAGACACATTTTTGTTAGCAAATCCCATTTAATAATTTCTAAAGAAAGAAAAATACATTTCCACTCTCTTTAAAATCTATTTCCCCCTAAATAAGTCATTCCAAATGAGTGTCTCAAAAGCAAATGTGGAAATATATTGACTGTCTCAATGCTCGATTGAGGATAATGAGTGATCGCAGAAAGCAGCCACTCTGCCTGGTTGCCTGGAGAGAAGAAGAGAGAAGAGAGAAGGAAAGATGGAAGGAGTGGAAAAAACAAGCCTGAGTGAGGCCGAGGCTTCACAGGTTATACTGTGTCTGCATCCCTTTCGCTTTCATCCCTCTCCCCTGAAAGCTTTTTGTTTTCCTAAGCTGTGCTGCTCACTCACTCACTTTCTCACAAAGTTTCTTTTTTCTTATTTGACCCCTTGTGTAAAAAAAAAAAAAAAAAAAAAAAGAAGTTCTTAAAATAGGCTGAAGGTGAACAGTCAAAAAGGGGGAAAAAAAAACCAAAACAAAAACAACGGGGAAAAAAAACTGCAGAATTTCGAAGAAATTCTTTTCATTCTCTGTGGAAAATAGCCAGAACGCATACTCTAAGCCTTCTTGTCAGCATCTCTCTATCAAGACCACAGCGCTGTCTTGAAAAACGGCACGCTGTTATAGGTATTAGACAATAATCTGAAAGCACTTCTCCACACATTTAAACAGAGGAGAGAAAGTGCTGCATGAACGGAAACGATGGCCTTAGCGCTAAGCTCGTGCTGTCTGAACGCCGGGGCAGGCGATGAGAACAGAGAGGCATAGCCAACATGATTTTGCATTTGGATCATCCACAGCTGCCAGGAGCCACAAAGCCTTAGCCAGACCTTCCTCTTAGAGTGGAGTTTTTTTGCCCGTAACAAAGCATGGTGGATGCATTGGTTCCGTATAAGGCTGCTTTTCCCTTTCAGACCACAGCCTGAAAAGAGACCACTTTCATTCTGTGCACCGATAACCCAAAAGTCAAAAGTAGAGGTTGGAAGTGTATAATCTTAGTTATAACATGATTATTACACTCATACACGTCTCATTTAAGATCAATTTCTGATCAATTAGATTGGATTCAATGCTATTTTCATTGTGCATATGGGTGTAAATATAGAAGATCTGTTCTATAAAAAGTGCAGGTATGAGTTATTAAGTAGAGATCACCTCCGGTGCAATTAAAGAGGTGCGTTCTCTATAAAGAAGGTCAAAATGTCCACTGACCATCAGGTGACTATAGAGAGATCAGGTACTGTAGTAACGAGATAGTAATGTGCAAAGAGCCACGGTAAAGAATGAGATAAACGGCAAGTAACACGGTGGTGCAAATGACAAGGGACAAGCAGGATGCAAACAGCATTAATATAATGTACAGTAATAGGGTTAAAAAAAAACACAACATGGCTGGATTGGAAATTTTTAAAACCTCTAAAAAAAAAATAAAAAAAAACAAACATTATAACAACATTGTACTCAGTCCACTATACCTCCCACAAAACCTCTTTTATTTTCTGATAACAAAACTAAACCTATTAGTGATATTTTCTTCTTTAAAAAGCTAATATTATTTTTTTTTTTAACTTTAGCAAATAAAACAACATACAGCTAAACAACAGAAGAAAATAAAGCAAACCCTTTTATGCCCTTTTTCCAGTTAAAATCTAGTTTCAAACATTTCCTTTTGTTATAGGATCATATGATTTTACATTTATCGGCCTATAGTCTCCAATCCCTGCACTGACCGGGATCGGTCCCATCTCTATTTTTGACTACACTTTATCTTGTAACGTAATAATTCAAATATTACAACAACAAAAAAAAATCACAAAAACGATTTGTCGCATTTGTATGTGAATCTATTAACATCGTATTTTTTGAGACATCGTCTGCTACAGTTTTTCCCCAAACTCATTCTTCTCTGTGGAATATATTGAATGTTCCGCAACAGGACGTCGCTTCATCCGAATTTCCTGATGATTACAAGAAGAAGAAATGCATGTCCTTTTCCATTTTTCTTCTTGAATGATATTGCGATATTGACAGGTTGATTAAAAAAGTGCAAACCGAACCAGTAATATCCTACCCAAATTATAAATAATGAAAGAAGTCTGTCGATAATCAATCACTGACCCTGTGGCACTTTTAATTGTTTTTATTCAGGTTTATTCCATCTCACTGTTTATCTTAATTTGAAATTCATTCATTTAAAGAACAACAATGCATTTCTTGATCTCGCTGTCTAAAGGCGTACGATTCCATCCAGGAATTTGTCATTTGCATGTCAATGCATAAATGTATGTCAAAGATTTATCGTATAAATCGTCGAAATGCATAGTAACATAGTAAGTATCTAAATCTATACCCAGATTCCAGTAAAAGAATCCATATACCATGCCATCTGAAATATTACAACAGAAATATTACACAAAAAAAGAAAAGTTAGTTCTTTCAGTTTTTAGTTATTTTGACTGAGATTGGGACATGGACATTTAATTAGAAAGTGCAATCCTTTCCGAATGATGTTTTTTTAAATTAATCATTCCTGTAAAGGTGCTTTGTGTCAAAAAAAAAAAAAAGAGAAGTTATAAAATGAATGCCATTAGAAAGCATAATGTTTAACCACATTTTGTCTAGGAACCTTGTAAATAAAATTGCCAGAGATGGTTTAAATCTTTTTTTTTTTTTTAATATTGGTTAAAAACATGTTTTCCTTGAATCAATGCTGAAATTAATGATTTTAGAAAATAAACGGTGACACAGTCACAAAAACACTAAATATCTTCACAATTTAGGACTCTTAAAACATGAGCGTTACTTAAAAAGTGAGAAAAAAAAATTTCTTTTTTTTAGAGACAGACAAATGTACAATTATCATAAACAACATCCACGTGATGGCAATAGGATTAAATTGTATCATGATATCTACAACAAAAAGTTCAGTATACTCTCTACAGTTTCAACAGTCGCAGTCAGAAGGCAACATAATGCTCACGATGTTCATGAGGCAATCGTGTGTATAAATCAATTAAAGGACGTGTTCGTGCCCTTGTATTCAATTTCTATGAAAGCGCGCGCACACACACACACACACACACACACACACACACACACACACACATACACTCTCTCTCTGTTGAGAAGGAAATTAATAACATGAAAACATGACAACCTCGAATTACAACTTCGAATAAAAAGAAATGAATGCGCATATTTTAGTTTTGAGCTTTACATTTTTGTATTAATTTCTTTTTTTGTTTGTAAGATGCGCATTTATTTCTTCTGCAGCGTTCTCAGAGCGGCGTTTGCTACTCTCCTCCTGCACCAGTGGCTTTTGCTCCCATTCGACTCTGATATATTGGCTTTGGGAGCGAAGATTAATTTCAAGATCAAATGCAGTGTTTGATGGCTCGAGGTTTTCGAAAGAACATTTTTCGCCGCACGTTGTACAAATTCTCGGATCGAATCGTAAGCCTTGAAATGTAGAGATCGAAGCAAATAAACAGTGAGATTAAATTCGACCTTTTACAAAACACACAAAAAAAAAACGAACAATTAAAAGTGTCAGGGGGTCGGTGGTTAAATATCGACAGACTTATTTATTTTGGGAAAAGAAAGAAAATATAGTGGTTTGATTTTGCTTTGTAAATTATTTACGGCAGGTTTTTTTTTGTGGATTCTGCTTTATTATGAGGATACTCTGTATTTTGTCTACACAAATCTTTTGTAAAATCTTGGATAGCGTGCCAACAATCAGTTCAAATAAATGCACATAAACAGTTCAATCTATTACAGTTCAATCCTAAATGCTTTCACGTATTAAGGATGTGTTTTGACACTAGATGATATTACAATAATAACGTTTTCCGTAGTATTACGGCGAGCTTTCAAACTGAATCTATTTAGATATTTCAGATCAAGGGGGGTCATTTTAACAACCCACAGTATAGTACACAATAAAAGGAAACACCGTTCCTCCAGGACCAGGGTGCTACATAAAACAACAGACCCTCGACACAGGATATTACCTAAAAGGGCACATATGCAAACGTGTGCAAACAACATTTAATGCAACAACACAACACAGAGCTCTGTATACAGAGCATACTGAGCACTGAGTATTTGTACTGAATTATTCTACGAATATTGTTAATGCAGCTGAACTAGAATTGATCACAGGGTGCCAGAAGAAGGAAAGCCACCATTTGAGATCGGTTCCTACAAGCAAAACAGTCACTAAGCACCTCCATTATACTTCCATTAAACTACTAAATGGTTCCTGCCACTGGAGTCCTGATAAAATTGAAGAGAAGTTTCCTTGGGCCAAAATGCAGTCGGTGTCCCCTGATTTTCTAAAAGGCAACACACTGATACACCTATAGGTCTGCTACATGAGGAAGGACAAAAGTCATTTTTCAATTGGGACATAAAGCCAAGGGGAAAATGTGGTTTTTTTTTTGCTTCTTCTCTTTTTTTTCCTCGCCCTGAGGGCTCACCTAAAAGCACTGCTTAGCAGCTGTTCCAGCTTGGCCACGGGGAGCCCGAGGATGCAAATGGTTTAATTCTCAATGGGAACATATTAAAGGGATCCCCATTTTCACCAGCTGTGTGGTTATATGTATTTACACTGTAAAAAAAAAAATCGGATGAAACAATGTCCTTCCTGGTATGTTACGGATATTTACTAGAAGTGAATGTGTTTAGGTAGACTGAGTTTAAACTGAGGCACTAAATAAAAAGAAAACGTGGTGGATTTTAGCACAGCATCCGAGGAAACGTGTAGCAGCGCTATAAAGACTGACGGGTGTGTTTGACTGCAGGATGGAGGGAGGGACAAAGGCAAAAATTGTCAAATTAATTAATCAAAAGAATGGAAAAGCAGACAGAGAATATAAGGGTGTAAAAAGGGAAGAGAAGTGTGAGATGAAATGATCTGAATGGTTGTTTGTGCCATTGTTTTTTGGAACCTGCCAGAGGAATTTCTAGCAAAAAACAGGTGGAGAAAGTGAATAAAGTGAATAAATGAATGAATAAATATATACATTAAGTAATTAATAAAAGAAAAAAATAAACAGGTGAAGTAAGTGAATAAAGAGAAACAAGTGAGGAGGAGTGGTGAGACAGTCGTGATGTAGAAGGCAGATTTGATTGTGCTTGTGTGATGCACACAAGAGGAAAAAGGGGTGAGGAGCTGGAAAACCTCTCACAGTGTGCGCGCACACACACACACACACACACACACACACACACATTCACATACAAAAGAAAACGTTTTTCCTGTTCTTTTTTTTCTCCTCCTCTTCAATTCCCTCCCTTCCTCCTTTCCTTCCTTTTCACCTGCTTTATGAGCTAGTATGAGTAATCAAACGGCTGACTCTCCACTGCCTCACTCAGGTCACGTGCAGAAGTGCATTATCTCCACACTGACACCTCATGCACTCAGACTTAAATTAGGACAGAGAAGTGGACAAAAGACCATTGACGTGGAGGTCTGTCACACTAAAGCAAAAAGAAAGCAGAGCACTCGAAGCCCGGTTCTGCTGGACGCTCAGTGACAATTCAGTGAGGAAACACGGCCTACACCAGATGCATCCGCATAAAAACGAAAAAAGAAACAGGTTGATAAAGAGATAAAGAACGAGAGGAGCGTGTGCCCCTGAATTCGAGCCGCACAATTGAATGAACATGACAGATTTAAATTTGATGACCACATCGGTACTCTCTGTCTTTTCCCTCGTGACCCCGACGCCCTCTCCACCATCACTCCCTGACCCCTGAGGTCATGCAATCGAACAAGGTCGTCTAGCTCTCTGAATTTGACCTCTGGCTGAATTTGAACTCCGACCCTGACGCTTGATCAGGTCCTAAAGATACATACGCACAGAGCAAACAGACGCGCACAACAGACCAGAGTGGGCCTTATGGTGCTCGTTTTGATCCATTTGTCAACAGGGCCGCGGCGACAATCGGAGACATTTCCCACCCCACGCCATCGATCTACAAAACGGCTGCATTTTTATCCCCAACACACTCCATAATCAATAGAGGAGGAAATAGAAATACAATAGACTATATTGTAAATAAATCGGGCCCTCTCACGATTCACTGATCGATTCTAAAGGATTTGTGCATGACTGAGAGAAGGCAGGGGTGAACCCGTAAAACCTACGTGTTGCCGGTGATAAGCACGCTCCTGGATGTTACTTATCACCGCTTTCAATTTAATCTGATTGAATCCGTTTATGAACATTCACTAAGTAACCTGTCAATAACGCTCCAGAGGTCAACAAGAATTCGGTGCGCTTCAAACACAGGACATTGGACACATGTAAATCTGTTCACTTCAATATTTGAATGAGCCTAAAGGAGAAGATAGGGCAGGGCTTGATTAAAACTAGTGAGTACTGTTTTCTTTTTTCTTTTATTGCTATTATCATTTACAAACATTTATTGAGTTTTTTTATATAACATTATAAAAAAGGGGGATTTTGTAAAATAATATTATAAAAAAAAACCCATATATAAGTACATTACATTGACATTATTGATGTTGGAAGTCATATTCATTGGAAATAAAAACAAAACAGCAAAAAGAAGCTATTTAATTCATGTAAAAGATTTTTGATTGGAGTCTTGGAGTGTTTTTTAAATTATCCTTCGAATAGTCTAGACTACACAATGTCTAGACAAAATCCCAAACCATAAAGTCGTGCACTAAATATCATGGCAAAATAGTACAAGCAGGACTTATGGGATTGGAACAAAGAGGCTAAAGACCACCTAAGATAAAAGATAAAAGTAATAGAGAAAAGCATGCACAGTGTCACAGTGTCAGCGTGCTGCAGAGACTTCTATTTTCTGCACATTTTGTTAAGAAGACCCCTAAACCCTGGTGCTATACCCTTAAGTTTATAGAAAATAAAAATGAAATATATATATATATACTGAAATGGCACAATTTAAAACAAGTCATTTCTGCATTTTCTAAGAGCTGTAACACCATACACACCTCAGATTTAAATTCAGATTCATTTTATCTTAAGTCTTTGTGTAATGGTCATATTATAAATAACAGTGAAGGTTTTTTTTTTTCTGCACCTTATAATACGTTAATGACCACGAGATACGTGGAATATTTTCGGATCTCATTTACTTTTGGCAAATGGACACGGATTTCTACGTCAATAGATTTTAACAGTGAAGTAAATCCAGGTCCAGTGTACATTACATTGATTTTGCTGAGTGCAGTATTATTGCGGTAGTTTTGCGGTACACATTGTGGGGCCTGGCCACACACACATGCGCGTCAGTAAGCGCTTTATGAGCAATTATTATTATTATTATTATTATTATTATTATTATTATTATTATAAAAAAGGAAAAGGAAAAGGTGATGAGATTTACATAGAATTCATGTGCCTGATTATGAGTCGATAATAACAGACGTGTTTTCTTATCCGATCCCAATCTGCTAAATAAATAAATAAATAAACACATAAGCGAGTCTCATAAAACGATTATGATCACCAGTCCATTATTACAAATGTTCATTCAACATAAGAACTCACAGCACTCATTTTAAAAAAGCCAGAGGAAGGATCCAATCTTCATCACTGCATTTAAATTCATATTAATAAGGATGTGAATATTTAAATGATGAGCTGAGCATCTGAGCATTCTGGTCACTTACACACTGCATTACTTGCATAACTGTCTGTGATTATGCAATATGCAAAATGCATAATATGATATTAGAACCGCATCAAATGCTTTCACTTATCATTCTATCGATCGAGTCATTTCTGCGCAATATAAAGCAATTTGCTTTTTTTTTTTTCTATTTCCATTTACATATCTGCGTTACTGAGTTCTCGGTTTTGCTTGAATCAATTAGAGGCGAATGCTTGAGACATTCATACATGTATAGTATATGTAAACACGATTTTTAATATAGAATATAATCTTATTTCGAATGTATCATCTTAAATAGGTTTAATTTGTACTGGTTTCTTTATGCAAAAGCTTTTCCTTCTTAAAGCGTTTATAAAACCTAGTATAGTGTTATGCAACAGCTTGTTGAATATTCCAAACTCATTTCACATGCAGTATTTAATATTTATTAAAAAAGTCCTACAGACTTATAAAGACTGTTTTTTTTTTTTTTTTTATTTATCTGTATTTACCCGAAATCAGCTTGAAATTATTACATCCGGGCTTTTATTACCATCACCGAATTAAAACGGTGCTATTTGCATATATACAAATCAGACAAAATAAATATACATATTCAGATGGAATGCAATTATAGCGATTTTATAAAACGTTGCTCATACAGTAAGGATTATTTGTCGGCATATAAAACTACAAAACGTGGAAAGACAAACATAAAATTAGCAAATACATGTAGTTTTTTTTTTTATGTGAAAGAATCCTATCTCGATAATAAATATTCATATTATTCATATATTTAAATATTCATCTCAATAGTTTAATATTGTCACAGCCGCGTCACTTCCGTTCTTTTCGCGTTATAAAAGCTGAGACTCAGGCAATAAACACTTCAATTCATATCTAAAATTATAAGACTGTATATTTTGCTGGAATGTGGCTACTTTACTCCACGTTGCTTACAGTTGTGACAGTGTTAGAATAGTTATATGTGGTTTGGGACACAACCCGAGACTGAGCCTTTATAGTCATTATTAATAAATACACTTTCACTCATCATCCAGACATTTCTAATGTCAAAAATGCCTTTATATGCCTTTAATTTTTTCATTTATTTATTTATTGAACATGTTTTTCATTCGTGTTGATTTTATCATGACATCTGGCCCTATAAAGTGTGCGGGGTTTTTTGTCTTTCAAATAAAAATGATCAAAATTATGTATGTGGAAATGAAATAATAATAATAATAATAATAATAATAATAATAATAATAATAATAA
>JAAIIK010000163.1:139961-164862 GCA_014706435.1 Silurus glanis
TGTGTGTGTGTGTGTGTGTGTGTGTGTGTGTGTGTGTGTATACAAATTGATGTATGTGCGTGGTGGGGTAACAGTAAGAAAGTGTTAAAGTGATCGCTGTACTGGAATACGTAATCATAATCAAATAGAAAACCCGAAAGAGCAGCTCATTGTTTTACCAGGCCTGGTTTGCAATTAAGGATTGAGATTGAGATAATAATAATTATAGATTGAGATAGTGATAGTACTGTAAGTAGTGAGAGGAATAAGTGAGATTGAAGACCAAGATTATGTAGTAAGTTAAAAGAGTATTATTGAGTAGTGAGATTCAAAAAGTGAGACAGAGGAGTAAAATTAAGATATGAGATTATGGGGTGAGATTATAGAGTGAGGGAGGGGGGGTAAAATTAAGGGGGGAGACTGAGGGGAGAGATTAGGGATGAGATTGAGAAATACAATTAAATTGATAGATTAAGGAGTACAATTAAGATGTGAGATTGAGGAGTAAAAATATGGGGGAAGACTGAGGACTGAGATTGAGGAATGAGAATAAAGAGTAAAATTGAGGAGTATTATTAAGGATTGACAGGATTTCTGCAGGTTTCACAAAGTCAAATTTAGGACTTTTTAAGACCTTTTTAAAGACCATTATGAAGTTTAAGAACTATCAAAACACTTAAAAGACACACACAAATACGTTGTTAGAAAACCAACCCTGGCCTTAACCAAGACCTAAATAATTTTGTTCAATTTAAGCATCACTAAACTTTCCCATAGTTGAAAAGTAAAATCTGTTTTACATTTGTAGTACAATCCTAAAGAGTTTTTCAACAGTAACAGAAAGCTGATTGGCTGTTGCATGTTGGTCTCATTTGTAGTCATAATACAGTGAATTATATTAGGACTAACAAAAGGAAGGACACGACAGAAACTAACAAACAAATACATTCTAAAATGCTGTGAGAGGATTTCAATGAGCATTAGGGGCAGTGTTACATGGACATCAGAAAATTATGACCGTTTAAAATTATTTAAGACCTAGAACAGCAAATGTAAGAATTTTTCAAGGCCTAAAATTGAGATATTTCTTTTTTTTACTTTTTTTTTTTTTTTTTTTACTTTTTAAAACCCTGCGGAAACCTTGAAGTGAGTGTGGACTGGGGCAGCACTGACCACTAGCTTCAGCACCACGGACAGCTCATACAAACCTTGTCTCCTCTTAAACAATCTCTTTAAATACAGTACAGAGTCTAACCAGGGCTCCTCTCTCACCCTGCTCCAAAAAGAAAACACTACTTATAAACACAAGATTAACTTCCACACACATGTTGAATGGACTCTATGTTGACCAAACTGGATTCCCAGCACTAATACTCTCAAGACTAGCACAGCAAAAAGTGATTTGGGATGATGACCCCATACAGATGATAATGGGTTGGTTGATGTTAGTGCTAGCTAATAATCTGAAATGATGTTACAAAAAATATCCATGCAATTATCTGAAATAACGTTACAAAACAATCCTGTAGCAGCCCCAAATATATACATTAATATTAACTCTAATAGCTAATTAAGATGGAATGATGGACCTAGTACTTGAAGCATAATTTACAATCAGACATATTTTCCCTAATAATTGTGTCACATAGACAGTATTGAGTTAATCTAGCAAGTAAAATTTGGTTAAATATAAACTAAACCATCCTGTACATCCTGTATTTTAAATATTTACTGTTTTAACAGACACATTGGAAAATTCCAGAAAATGTATTGGGACACAGAAAACTTCCCAAAAAATGTTCCCATACAACATGTTTGGGTCGCTCATTATAAATTGTTATAGAATCACGAGCTAAACCAGGTGACCAAGGTGTAAATATAACCATAAATTTGAACTCAGAATGCACTCAATTTACACCATAAGTTATTTTACATGTATACAACTAATCCATCTATCTTTCATAAGCAATTGGTGGGAATAGCAAAAGAAACACTGCAGTCTAGTTATGAATGTATGATGAGAATTTGAAATAGCTTACTATATTGGCTAGGTCAAGGACAGTCCAGCCACTTGTAGTCCTTGTAGTCCAAACACCGCTCTGCTAAAAAAGAAATAGCAATAGAAACAGTCTTAGAAGTTGTAATAGACTTAATAGGGATTGTACTGAGTTTAATGGGAACTGTAATGATGCCTAATGACTCTTACTGGAATGTTATATCTGAAACTATTAGGGACAATTAGAACAGTTTTGGTGAACTTACAGTTCACATTTTGGTATCTTCTGGACACCAATTTGGATGTCCTTAAGCTCAGTGGAGCTACACTGGTTTCTTTGGTGTGATGATAATGCTAAAATGATGTCTACAAACCCAGAACTTAATGGAACCAATTAGGGAACAAAATTGCTTCAGAATTCTTTTGGGTTTCTTTGCAGCAAAGTGATAATGAACAACAAATTTTGCTGTATGTGAGAAAGTAGCTATAATATATATGTACTGTATGAGTGTATTAACATTCCAGTAAAGCTCCTTCACCTGATGCACTAGTACCAGTGCAACCAACCTGAACATGCCTTGTTAGTGTCACTTCTGTGCTGAGAATTACCCAGCACCCAAATAATAACTACTCAGCAGGAGTCATGCGGCGTGTGGTCCCTTTGGCATTGATGGACAGAGTAGAGAGGAGCTGACAAATTGCACAGGGCAACACATGGGATACAGTCAGTAATTGTGTATGTGCCAAGCAACCTACAGTGTAGGGAGACCTGATATAAGAGACTGAGTGAAATGTTTCCTTTCCTTTATTATACAAGAAATATCATGGAATAGCTACTCTTACAAGATGTTCACCCAGAGTTTCAGATGACGGATACGACACAAAACAATGTGTTCTGCTTAATAGCTTAATATTCTGGATTTATAAAAGATACACTATATGGACTAATATTTGTGGACAGTTGAGCGCAAGATTTTATGTGTTTCTTGAACACCCCATTCCACAATTAGTCACTGATACCTGCTATGATAATTTCCACTCTTCTGGGAAGATGTTCCACTAGATTTTAGAGTGTGCTTATGGAGATTTGTGCTCATTCAGCTACAAGGGTGTTAGTAATCTCAGGTACTAATCAAATTTATTTACTTTTAATGCACCTTTTTTTTTTTCCAAACATAGAGAATATAATCACTTAATCGTGAGGCAAAAACTATAGCTTTGTCAACAAATAAATACTTACAGGTGCATCTCAATTATTAGAATATCATTGAAAAGTTGATTTATTTTTGTAATTCAATACAAAAAGTGAAACTTGTATATTGTATAGATTTATCACACACAGACTGATATATTTCAAGTGTTTATTCATTTTAATTTTGATGATTTTGGCTTACAGCTAATGAAAACCCAAAATTCAGTATCTCAGAAAATTAGATTATTGTGAAAAAGTTAAATATTGGAGACTCGTGGTGTCGCACTCTATTCAGCTAATTAAATCCAAACACCTGCAAACGTTTCCTGAGATGGTGTCTCAGTCTGGTTCAGGCTACACAATCATGAGGGAAGACTGCTGACTTGACAGTTGTCCAGAAGACGATCATTGACACTCTGCACATGGAGGGTAAGACACAAAAGGTCATTGCTAAAGAAGCTTCTGTTCACAGAGTGCTGTATCCAAGCACATTAATGGAAAGTTATGTGGAACATTAGTGGAAATAATGTGGTACAAAAAGGTGAAATAAAGCCCATTCAAGAATTTGGGGGAGAATCACAAAGAGTGGACTGCAGCTGGAGTCAGTGCTTTAAGAGCCACCACACACAGACGTATCTATGGGCTACAACTGACACATTCCTTGTGTCAAGCCACTACTGAACAAGAGACAACGTCAGGGGTGTCTTACCTGGGCAAATGACAAAAAGGACTGGATTGTTGCTCAGTGGGCCAAAGTCATCTTTCAGATTAAAGGAAAGAAAATTTTGCATTTTATTTGGAAATTAACGTTCCAGAGTCTGGAAGAAGAGATAAGAGGCACAGAATCCAAGTTGCTTGAGGTCCAGTGTAAAGTTTGCACAGTCAGTGGTGGTTTGGGGAGTCGTGTCATCTGCTGGTGTTGATCCACTGTGTTGTATCAAGTCCAAGATCAGCACAGCCGTCTACCAGGAAGTTTTAGAGCACTTCATGCTTCCCTCTGCTGACCAGCGTTATGGAGATGCTGATTTCATTTTCCAGCAGGATTTGGCACCTGCCCACACTGCCAAAAGCACCAAATTTTGGTTAAATGACCATGGTGTTGGTGTGCTTGACTGGCCAGCAAACTCACCAGACCTGAACACCATAGAGAATCTATGTAGTATTGTGAAGAGGAAAATGAAAAACAAGAGACCAAAAAATGCAAATGAGCTGAAGGCCACTGACAAAGAAACTTGGGCTTCCATACCACCTCAGCAGTGCCACAGACTGATCACCTCCATGCCATGCTGAATTGAGGCAGTAATTAAAGCAAAAGGAGCCCCTACCAAGTATTGAGTATATATATATATATATATATATATATATATATATATATATATATATACAGTAAATTAACATACTTTCCAGAAGGCCAACAATTCACTAAAAACGTTTTTTTGATTGGTCTTATGAAGTAATCAAATTTTTTTAAGATGGTGTTTTTTGTTAAATGTGAGCCAAAATCAATCAATCAATCAATCAATCAAATTTTATTTATAAAGCGCATTACAACCACCAAAAGGAGCACAAGGCGCTTTCCAGTAAAGCAAAAAATAGACAATAAAAAATAAATAAATAAATTATTAGAAAAAAAAAAAATTTAAAGTAAAAAATTTAAAATAATAAAAAGAATTAAAAATAAATTAAAAATAAAATAAAAATAAAAACACAATGTGAGAAGGTGGTAGCAGTCGAGCAGTGCTGGAGGATCTCAGACATTGTGGTGCAGTGCGAGATGTGATGAGGTCACTGAGGTAAGATGGCGCTGGTCCATTTTTGGCCTTGTAGGCAAGCATCAGTGTTTTGAATCTGATGCGTGCAGCTACTGGAATCCAGTGAAGGGAGCGCAGCAGTGGGGTGGTGTGGGAGAACTTGGGCTGATTGAACACAAGCCGTGCAGCTGCGTTTTGGATCATTTGCAGTGGACGGATATCGTTCAGGGGAAGACCTTCCAGCAGAGAGTTGCAGTAGTCGAGTCTTGAAATGACAAGAGACTGAACAAGCACCTGGGCAGCCTGTGTGGACAGAAATGGTCGAATCCTTCGGATGCTGTAGAGAAGAAATCGACAAGAACGAGCAACATTAGCAACATGTGGGAAGAAGGACAGTTCATTGTCCATAGTTATTCCAAGGTTACGAGCAGTGGCTGAAGGGCAGAGCAGAGAGTCATGAAGTGTTATTTGGAGATCTTGACCTGGAGATGAATCACCTGGGATGACCAGCAGTTCTGTTTTGCTGGGGTTGAGTTTTAGTTGGTGAGCACTCATTCATGAAGATATGTCTGTCAAGCATGCCGAGATCCGAAAGCGGAAGCTGTGGTATCTGATGGAGGGAAAGAAAAGATTAGTTGAGTGTCATCTGCATAGCAGTGATAAGAAAACCCATGTGAGGATATGACTTCACCAATGGAGTGGGTATAGAGGGAGAAAAGGAGGGGACCAAGTAGCGAGCCTTGGGGGACACCCGTGGTGAGTCTGCACGGGGCAGATGTGGATCCCCTCCATGTTACCTGGTATGAGCGACCTTCCAGGTAGGAAGCAAACCATTCCCATGCTGTTCCATGGATACCGAGGCTCTTGAGGGTTGACAAAAGTGTCTTGTGGTTGACTGTGTCAAATGCTGCTGAAAGGTCTAGGAAGATAAGTACAGATGACAGCTTGGCTGACCAAGCAGCATGCAGTTTCTCAGAAACAGCCAAAATGTGCCGCTTTGAACCCATACTGGTTAGGATCATGGAGGTTGTTCTGTGAGAGATAGACAGACAGATGGTTAAAAACAGTGCATTCCAGAGATTTAGAAAGAAAGGAGAGAAGTGATACCGGTCTGTAGTTGTTGATGTCTGATGGATCCAGAGCAGGTTTCTTCAAGATGGGAATGACCCTTGCTTGCTTGAAGGTAGTTGGTACATAGCCAGATGTTAATGACCCGTTGATGATTGTGGAGATGAAGGGCAGGAGATCTTGTGTGATGGTCTGAAGCATAGTTGAAGGGATTGGATCCAGAGGACAGGTGGTGGGATTGCAAGATTGGATGACTTGCAGTATCTCATCTTCTGTTAAGGTTGAGAAGCTTGACAGAGACGTAGTGGATTGTCGGCTGTGTTGTGTAGTCATTGTTGGGGAGGAAGTGAAGGTCTGGCAGATTTTCTTAATCTTCTCACACATTTTCAATCAGTTCGAGATCCAGACATTTTGTTGGCCATACTTACCTTTCTTGACAAAAAGCTTTCACACTCTTTGCTCTGTAGCAAGATGCATACCATTTTGAAAAGTGATTTCACCATCACCAAACCTACATCGACCAGGCATAACATTAGCAAGTCAAGTCGTCAAATTTATTTCTATAGCGCTTTTCACAAAGCGTAAAGCAGCTTTACAGAAATCAACAGTCAAGGTGAATGGTGTGCATTTATCCCTGATGAGCAAGCCGTGGCAACTGTGGCAAGGACTCCCTTAGATGTTATGAGGAAGAAACCCTGAGAGGAACCAGACTCAAAAGGGGAACCCATCCTCATTTGGGTGACATCAAGAGTGTGATCATAAGTCTTTCAACAATACAGAACACTGGAGAGTGAGAACTAACATGAGCATGGGAGTGTGTGATAAGTAATGTTCTTTCTACAGTCTTATACAGTCATTATGGTTATAAAACTAGGAGCTACTGAGCAACTTATAAAATAGCTCAACATTTGTGATCATCACAGATTCAACACCAGCTTCTCCATGCCAGAGCCTTTAAACACTCCAGGAGGTCCAATGTCAAAACTCCACACATGAAGTGGGATCCAATTGGCACGTCTCTAGATGGTACGGGATGTTTGCAAGTTCGGCATCTACTTCTTTAAAGGTCCATAATCTTCATAAGGTGGGACGTGACTGGAGCTGGCCAAACCTCAGGATGCCTCGGGATGGGGAGAAAAAGAGAAGCAGTGGAGAGAAATTAGCGTAGCTGCTGTTCATGATATTAACAGCACAAGTTGATAATGTGCATGTGATCAGATGTTCTGGAGCACAAGTTTATGATATGTGAGTGAAATTGAATTGTTTACTTTAATCTTTATAGACGATATGGACAAAATCTTTGTCCAAACCTGTTGTGCATGCCAGTGCCACTGTGCACAAAGTGAGATACAGTATCTCACAAAAGTGAGTACACCCCTCACATTTCAGCAACCATTTTAGTATATCTTCTCAAGGGACAATACTAAAAAAGTGGAACTTTGATATATTTTAGAGTAGTCAATGTGCAGCTTGTATATTAGTACAGATTTACTGTCCTCTAAAAATTAATCAACATACAGCCATTATTGTCTAAAAAATTGCCAACAAATGTGAGTACACTGTATGTGATAACAGCTGTACGTCGCTTAACTATGCAAAGCCACATGTCCTATTCATCATGTTCATGTTTTTGTCTGCTTGACAGGACCATAAAAGTTTGTGTATCTTGTATTAGAACAGTTAAAACACTTTGAGGATTTGAAAATTAGAATTGTTGCTCTAGGCAAAGATGCCGAGGCTATAAGAAGATCAGTAACACCCTGAAACTGAGATACAGTACAGTGGTCAGGGTAATGCAGAGGTTTATCAAGACGGGTTTTACTCTGAACAGATCTCGCAAGGGTCCAGCAAAGAAATTGACTCCTCATGCTGTGCGTCAGATGCAGAAGCTGCTTCAAAAAAACAGACCCATGAATGCTACAGCATTGCTTTGGAGGTTGCAGAAGCAGAAGGTCGTCGGTGCTCAGATTATATGGCGCATACTGCAACAAGTCGGTTTGCCTGGTCGACGTCCCAGAAAGAAAGCCTCTTCTGAAGCTGGCTCACAAGAAAACCCGCAAACAGTTTGCTGAAGACGACCTGTACAAGAGCATGGACAGCATGGTTACTGAACCATGTTCTGTGGTCTGATGAGACTAAGATAAACTTGTTTGGCTCTGATGGTGTCCAGTATGTGTGGCGACGCCCTGGTGAGGAGAACCAAGAGAATTGTGTATTGTCTACAGTCAAGCATGGTGGTGGTAGCAACATGGTCTGGGGCTGCATGAGTGCTACTGGTACTGGGGAAACAAGGATTTCAACACTGTGACATTCTAAAAACTGGGACATTTTCAGGCGCAGCTTTGATAACGTCAACATGTTTACAGAAGAGGTTGTGGGATTCATCAGGGAACTAGCATATGATACGGTGCAAAAAAACACCATCAGAACGTTTCCTAACCAGAAGCTATGGGTGGATAAAACCATCTGAGATGCTCTGAGATCCCGCTCTGCTGCCTACAACACGGGGCTCGCCACCGGGGACATGGACGAGTACAAGGCTGCGTCTTATAGTGTTAAAGAGTGGTGAAGGATGCAAAGTGGCGCTACGGGAGGAAACTAGAGTCACAGTTCCAACATGGTGGCTCAAGGAGCCTGTGGCAGGGACTAAGAACAATCACTGACTACAGAACACGATCTTCTAAAATGGGGAATGCGGACGCTTCTCTGGCAGACAAGCTTAACATCTTTAATGCTCGCTTCGAGGCTGCAGCTAACCATGCTAGCGGTGATAGCAGCACAGACAGCGTGCACGCCGAGAGAGCCGGAGAGGTGAACACGTTTACCAACTCGGAGCATTGCGTGAGAAGGGCATTCAAGAGAGTGAATACCAGGAAGGCAGCAGGACCAGATGGCATCACAGGTCGGGTTCTGAAAGCCGCCGCTGACCAGCTAGCACCAGTGTTCACTGAGATATTCAACCTCTCACTGGAACAGTCTGTTGTCCTCTCATGCGTCAAACAGTCCACCATTGTTCCTGTCCCAAAGAAACCCCAGCCCGCCTGCCTCAACAACTACCGCCCTGACCTCAGCAGTGATGAAGTGCTTTGAGAGACTGGTCAGAGACTTAATCACTGCATACCATACCAGACACACTGGATCCTCTACAGTTCGCGTACTGCCAGAACCGTTTTACTGAGGACGACATTGCTCATCTCCTCCACACTACGATGAGCCACCTAGACTACAGAAAAGGGAATTATACAAAGATGCTGTTTGTGGACTACAGTTCAGCATTTAACACAATAATTCCCTCCACACTCACCTCTAAGTTGGAGGTCCTGGGACTCTGCCGCTGTGCCAATGGATCTTTAACTTCCTGACAGAAAGACCACAAGCTGTACGGGTGGGAAAACACACCTCATCCACCCTCACCCTCAGCACTGGAGCTCCCCAGGGTTGTGTTCTGAACTGTACTCACAGTACACAGTACACAGCTGTACTCACAGTACACAGCTGTACTCACAGTACACATACGACTGTGTGGCCACTTCCACCTCCACCACCATCATCAAGTTTGCTGACGACACTGTTGTGGTGGGCCTGATCTCCAACAATGACGAGACGGCCTACCTACAGGAGGTTAAAAACTTGGAGAGATGGTGCCATTGGAACAACCTTCTCCTGAACATCAGCAAGAGTAAGGAGTTGATAGTGGACTTCAGCACGAAGCAGGAGCTGTCATACCTACCACTAAACATCAACGGGACCCCAGTGGAGAGAGTGGACAGTTTCACACCAACACCCTGGTGAAGAAGGCCCGGCAGCGTCTGTACCATCTGAGACGCTTGAGGGACTTTAAACTACCCTCTCAGATGCTAAAGACTTTTTACACTTGTACCATTGAGAGCGTTCTGACGGGTAGCATCACTTCCTGGTTCGGGAACAGCACAATGCAGGACAAGCGAGCCCTCCAGAGGGTGGTACTTTCAGCCGAACGTACCATCCACACCGAGCTCCCTAACCTGCAGGACATCTACAGCACGTGGTGCCAGACCAGAGCCAGGAAGATTGTGAAGGACCTCAGCCATCCCAACAATGGATTCTTCCGCTCCCTGAAAGCGAACACAGAGAGAATGAGGAGGAGCTTCTTCCCGCAGGCCATTCAGAGTTTGAACCAGGAAACTCCCAGAATCTAAAAGCTGGTCCACTCTCTCCATCGTCACACTTTTCTGCAAATATTTTTCTTTTCGCACTACGGACTGTCACTTTAACTGTGGACTTGCACACCACACTGCACACGGTCACTTTAAGGACAATCACATCAACCACCTTATGTGATTACTGTTTACTGTACATAAGCATACCTTGTATCCATAAGCATACCTTGTATATACACTTTTTCCTCATATATATCTTTATATCTTTTATATTTTATATAGTTTATACTCTTTATTTATCTGCCTTCTTTTTCTTTGTTTTATTTTTCTCCCCATCCTATTCCCTCATGCCAGACAGTCGTATAAAGCATTTCACTGCATGTCGTAATCTGTATGTATGTGTATGTGACAAATGAAATTTGATTTGACAAAACATGACGCCCTCCTCTCAGAAACTGGGCCAAACTGCAGTTTTCCAACATGAAAACGACCCCAAACACTCATCTGTCTTGATGAAGAAGCTGAAGGTGAAGGTGATGTATGTCTCCAGACCTGAACCCCGTTGAGAACCTGCGTGACATTCTCAAGCGGAAGTTGGAGAAGCGCCATGTGTCTATCATCCGGCAGCTTAGTGATGCCATTATGGAGGAGTGGAAGAGGATCCCAGCAACAACATATGCAGCTCTGGTGAATTCCATACCCAGGAGGATGAAGGCAGTACTGGATAACAATGGTGCTTACACAAAATATTGACATTTTGGACACAGTTTTGACATGTTCACTTAGGGTGTACTAACTTTTGTTGTAAGCTTTTTTGACAGTAATGTCTGTATGTTGATTTATTTTTAGAGGACAGTAAATCTATACTGCTATACACCTTTACATTTGCGGCATTTAGCAGACGCCCTTGTCCAGAGCGACATACAAAAGTGCTTTGAGTCTCTAGCAACGAATAAATCTACACTGTTACGCCAGATTACAAACTTAATATAAATTGAATTCTTGAATTCTACAAAGCAAACTTGGAAATTGCTAATTTAAGTGTTTCAGGAAGAGGAAGGTCTTTAACGGCCGCTAAAAAAGATAGTCAGGGACTCCTGTACGAACATCTAGGGGAAGTTCATTCCACCACCTCAGTGCCAGTACAGAGAAGAGCCTTGAAGTATACTTACCTCTCATTCTGAGAGAAAGTGGTAGCAGTCGAGCAGTGCTGGAGGATCTCAGACAGCGTGGTGCAGTGCGAGGTGTGATGAGGTCGATGAGGTAAGATGGCGCTGGTCCATTTTTGGCCTTGTAGGCAAGCATCAGTGTTTTGAATCTAATATGTGCAGCTTCAGGGGAAGACCTGCCAGCAGAGAGTTGCAGTAGTCGAGTCTTAAAATGACAAGAAACCGAACAAGCACCTGGGCAGCCTGTGTGGACAGAAATGGTTGAATCCTTCGGATGTTGTAGAGAAGAAATCGACAGGAACGAGCCACATTAGTGACATGTGAGACCAAGGTTACGAGCAATGGCTGAAGGGGAGAGCAGAGAGTCATGAAGAGTTATTATACACAAACTGCACGAGTTATTAAATACAAACTGCACATTGACTATTCTAAAACATATCCAAGTTTCATTTTTAATAGTATTGTCCTTTAAGAAGATATAATAAAATGGTTGCTGAAATGTGAGGGGTGTACTCACCTTTATGAAATACTGTACATGAACATATAATTGACATGGATTAGAGTGGAAGATCTTGAGTGGCTCGCTGTAGAGCTCTGACCTCAACCCTACAGAACACCTTTGGGACAAATTGGAATGCTGACTGCATCCTAGGGTTTCTCACCTCACCTACACCAGTACCTGACTTTACTAACATCCTTGTAGATAAATAAGAACACATCTCCTCAAGCATACAACAAAATCTGGTGGAACATCTTCCCAGAAAAGTGAAAGTTATTATACCAGTAAACAGCAACTATAGAAATGTTGAAGGCACATTTAAATTCTATGACCAGGTGTTCAAAAACATTTGTCCATATATTGTATGTATGTTAGAGATATATTTATTCTAACATTAAAGCAGCTTTGGTACAAATCAGGCACCATACATATTTTGGCCTCATTACTATGCGAGATCTGGTCATGTAGCATCAAAAAGCTTTGGTTTATTAGTACATTTGAACGGTCAGACTGAAAACGCTTGTTACGGTGTTCAAATATGGTGAGTACATGGAGTCAAATAGCCCCTGAATGGTAGTAACGCTAAACTGAATGAAGCAAGTCATGTAGCATGAACAGCGGGCACTACTCAGCTTGCACTTAAGACTCCAGGACACGAATGGCTGTAACAGTGGGACACTCTGGTTTAATAAACGAGTGCACAGAAATAAAGGAAGCACATGGAGACGTGATTGGGCTAGATCTTGTAATAAATCTAAAAGAAATGCCTGTAATGCGGTCCACATGAACATTCAGGGCATCTGCTGGTGGCTGGTCCTGAACCTCCCAACACGCCACTGGAGTTCATTAGTGTAAGACTAGTCATATATTCTATTTCATTAGTGTGTAAGCAGACAATTTTTTGGTAAATAAAGGAAAGCAAAGTTGCCTGTGGTATTATTTTATTCAGAATGAAATCCGAAATTGAAATATAAACGTCCATACATGCGTTCGTTAAATTAAAACGTTAAACAGGAACAGAAGGAAAAAGGACACAAAGAAACACTTTTGAACCACCAGACACAAGAGTATAGACAAATCGCTAGCCACATCTAACTTCTTTTTTTATATTGACATTTTCTTCCAATGATACAAAGGTAACAGATGCACTAACCCATATGTTCTTTTTTATATATATATATATATACATAAAAAAACCTTTGAAGGCTCAGTGTGGTTGTGCCAAAAATAGAGAAGACTGCACCTTGTCAGACGCATCTGTGCGACTGAAATAGTTACAGGATTCCCTTTCCTGTGGGAAAGGCTAGTCTCCGAGCATCTCCGAGACGGTTTTGGACCTGGGCTTTAGAATGCTGGTGGTTATTATGCAGATGTTACACTGCATCTGGTCCATAAATACCCTTAATTACCATAATTGGTTCATTTTTTTCAATTTCTTGCTATAGTTAACACACACACATATAAACCAATTTTTATAGGGGTGGGGAAACAAAACAAAACAAAAAAACCCACCCTACCCATGTAGGGATATTTGTGGTGGCAAATAGTGAAATTTGAGGACCGATCTTGGTACTTTTAGAGCAATACCTTTGGTAATAAATGACTTCATTAAGCCCAGTTTCTATCTTCGATGTGGAGGTCTAAAGTCAATACACCTAGAGCAATATCATGGCAAATTCTTGCATATTACCCATCTACCCTTAACATAAAATATTCAGCTGGGTCTCATTTCTTTCAATCTGTGTAAACAAAGACATTGCAATGAACAAATGACCAGCTGCACAGAATTCTGCCTACAACTCAGGTGTGGGCTAAAGGTGTGTGTGTGTGTGCCATCAATTAGCCTCCAAACGTACGTTCAACAGACAATTTTGTTCCTGTTCGTGCGCGTCTCTTTCAGCCGTACTCGAATTCAAATCTCTTTTAATTTACTCTCATTTCATACACCGCCTATCCAGCACTGTTGTGATGGACTCGAGAGGTCTTTTCTTCTTTCTCTTCTTGCTCCTTTTATGAAGCCTTTCCATTTCTCAGGGCCTGAGAGCAAAGGAAACAAAATGAGTGAGACCATCAGTGACATTATCAACACGGATATTTAACACATGTATAAGACAATACAAATGAAAATAGTCAGCATTACGCACAGAAAATTAGAGCAGTAACAATATTAGTGGTAAATTGTTGAAAAAAAAATATAAAATTCCTGTATAATGTTAGCGTTAACTGGTATAAAAAAAAAAATAAAATAAAAAATTTAAAAAAAGGTCTCACATGAGGAAAAGCTGACGTCATCAACGTCAATATCCTCAGCAGGAAAATCCCAAAAAATAACTATCAAGTTTTTGCAAACTGCACAGAATTCTCAGAAATCACTGCTGAGAAGCAGTTTCATGAGCACCATGCAGTAAATCCAAACTCTATGACTCCCTTTGGTGAGTTTACGTAAAAGAACCACATAATGACTCGCACACAGACCAGGCATAACACTGACATTATATAACATTATGACTGGTGAAGTGAAGAACACTGATTATCTCTTCATCATGGCATCTCTTAGTGGGTTGGATTTATTAGGCAACAAGTGAACATTTTGTCCTCAAAGTTGACGTGTTAGAAGCAGGAAAAATGGGCGAGCGTAAGGATTTGAGCGAGTTTGACGAGGGCTAAATTGTGACGTCTAGACGTCTGGATCAGAGCGTCTCCAAAACTGCTGCTCTTGTGAGATGTTTCAGGTCTGCAGTGATCAGCATCTATCAAAAGTGCTCCAAGGAAGGAACAATGGTGAACCAGCGACAGGGTCACGGGCGGCCGAGCCTCTTTGATGCACGTGGGAGTGAAGGTTGGTCAGTGTGGTCTTTGCTAATGCTCGATGGGACAGGAATGTTTTGGCAATAAAAGGGGGACCAATACAATATTAGACAGGTGTTTATAATGTTATGCCTGTACCTAGAAAAAGAACTCAAACAACTGGAAGCAGTGCCCTTCTCACTAACCAGGCCTTGACCACGGAATGAGTGTGAAGGTGCTTTCTAACCTGTCCACTGAGACACTTGCAGTGCTGTGTGTCAGGTTGCTGAGCAGCAGCTTCCTGCCTTCTTCATAGTCGTCCTGGTCAACGCTGACCAGCAGCCGAACGCCCTCTTGCCCGGCCGCTCTCTTCAGCGAGTCTGTGATGAAGACACCCTTAAGTGCCTCCAGGAGTGCACCGCTCAGGTAGTCAGCCCAGAAGGCGTCTAGGTTCTGCAGCTCAGAGAACTTGATGTCGCAGACGATGGAGCCGAGGTCACGGGCACGCAGCAGAAGGCTGGCGCGGTTGAACAGCTCGAACTGGCGCTCCAGAGGCTGTTGCTTATCCGAGGAGACCCTGGCACGCAAGGCTGACTCGTGCTCCGAGTACTCGGCCCGAACGCGCAGCCGGATGTCTGCCATGAGGAAAGAAGAAAAGGAGGAGAATGGAGAAAAAGAGAAGGACAGGAAGAAAAAAGGCAGGGACGACAAAAAAATAGGATAGGAGGAAAGGCCAGGTGCCAGCATATGAAGAAGAGTGGGTAGAGGATATTAATAAACAGGTATAAAAAGAAAAAAGAAAAGAAAGGGTTGTAGAAAAAACAGAGTTGATGGACAGGCAAGAGAAGAGAGGGATAAAAAGGTAGAGAAATAAAAAATAAACATTTGTCAGTCATCAAACAGACTTAAACACATTAACAAATAATTGCATGGCTTTTAAGAGGTCTTGGATGGTTTTTTTTGTTGTTGTTTTTTCCACAATAAGGTTAACACAGTGCAAGAGGACATTATTGCTTGTCTGAGTACTTAATGGCCTTAATGTGGAACTATTCTTGCTCAGGAGAACTGGGGATGTAACAGAAACTGAAAAGATCTGGTCCAGATGAGGCATAAGCTGAATGTGTAAAAGTACATTCAGAAATTAAGTCCAAAAAAAGGAGAGTAAAGATTCAGTTCAAGGAGCAGACAGTCGAAAATGGGTGAACACTTTTCGGCTGAGCAAATTCTGAGTGAACAAAGGATGTCTGGAGTTACACTTTGGAGATAAACAGGTAGCATTTGATTGAGCAAGCAGAACTCAAAAAGGTTCACTGATGGCACACTTTACACACAATGCCAAATGATTTCCAGCACTGTAGGGAATACTGCATTGTTTCTTACAGGTCCTCTGCATTACGTTGAATTTTCGACTGTCCAGTTTTAACCTCGCACCCATTTCCTTTTTTTTTTTTCTTTTTTTGAGTCAGCATTTGAAAGCAGGCTGTTTCAGGAAATTCATTGTAATCGAATAACCTAAAATGCAGTTCCCCAGTCTGAGAAATTTCAAGGTGGACTGTCATTGAGAGGAGCTGTTCTGTTTTGTTTTTTTTTTTTGGACTAAAATGCTTCAGAGGCAAAGTAGTCAGAAGTAACACAAACTAGTAAAAGGATGGCGCTACCTTGTGGTTATTACGAGAACAAGAGGAGGATCTGATGTCATGCAACAGCACAGGGCACAGAGATGGCAAGATACGATTGAAAGATACATACTGAACCAGCGCTTCGTTGTGATGTCATTTCCTTTCATGTCATTCAAAGTCAGAGGCGGAGTGGACCCATCGAATCTTCAGAACATTGCTGCAACACAAATCCAACCTTTTCCACCCTCAATCAACTGCACTTACGTTCTCACTTGGCATGTTGGGTGACTCAAAAACAAGCTGAAAAAAGTGTCTTACAGACACGTGGAGTGTAATCAGAGAAACCTAATTTTTTTTTTTATTCTCAGAATTAAGGAGAATGTTATGAGAAATTCATAAAATACATTATATATATAGCAATTGGGGTACTAGTCCAGCAGTATTTGCTTCAATATGGTTCTAATACAGTTGGTTTATCATGGATGAGGGGAATAATAATAAGGCTTTGGACATAGTCTATTAGTATAAGGAGGCTGAATGTGATTGGTGAACATTAGTAAAACGAAAGCACTCGTGTGCATTTATAATGACTATCTTCAACAAGAACTTTGTGTAAATATCAATAAGACATTAGGAAATACTGTACTGGAACTACACCAGTGACAATTCTAACTAAGATAAGAGCGTAAGGATGTTCTTCAATGATATATCTCCATGAGAAAGAAATAACCAAATAGTTATTTTGCATATAACCCCCTGACCCCCCCCCCCAACCAACCACCACCACCACCACCACCACCACCACCACTGGATCTATCTTGTTCATAATACTCCCCACATATATTGAATTCACTGGTGGTTTGAACAAAACAAACTGGAAACATAAATGATTGAAAGCGTTTTTTTTTTTTTTTTTTTAAACAAAACAAAACAAAACAAAAACACATTCTCCAGAAGAGATCCAAAGACAGAGTACATTCGCATTGCACTTTTTCCATTTTGTTCCATTCTGAAGCACCTCTCATGCTGTCATGCGGCGAGGACAAAGTGCTTTTTGCATTTTTTTTTTCTTCTTCTTAACATAAAAAACAAAACAAAAAAAGATAAAAGAAAAAAAAATGTATGCACATCTCTATCGAGCTTCCACCTTCACTGTCACCATTTTGTTCAGGCACAAAATACATGAAGCAACAGTTTTTCTCTAATAATGGATTGTATGTATGCTGTTTTACAGAGAATCAGACAGGAGGTCATTTGAGTAAAATTACATTCATCCATGATGGTAAAGTTTCTAATTTCCAGACTTTTTTTTGTTGTTATTTACAGTATAGGTAAAAAAAAAAAAAAAAAACAGATAATTTCATTTTCCAGGAAAAACACAACCTTTGGGCACAATTTTTTACGAGGAGCTGCTCCATGTGAAGAGCTTCCACACTATATCCATCCCTCTTTTGTGACGAACAACAAACCAAGACGGAGGGAGAGAGAAAAAGAGCAGGAGGCTGCTGCCCAACCGCTTGCTAATTTATCTCGTTCTTTAAAGTTCCCTCTCTCCCTCTCTTAGTATGTGAGGATGGCCAACTTGTTTTGTCCCTGACCCTTGAGTCAGTCTGTTTTTCAACTGTGGACACAAAGGAGAGAGAAAGAGACAAGCAGAGTTTGGGATGAACGTTTTTCCAAAAAGGCTGTTCCTCTGTTGCGGTCAAAGCAGGCAATTTCATAAGCTATATGGGTAGAAATAAATTAAATCTGTTGCCCTCCCCTTCCCCCAATGATATTTATGTCTACTTCCTAAAAAAAATGAAAAAAATAATAATAAAAAAATAAATAAATAAAAAATAAAAAAAATTTGATTTTCAGCAAGAGCTCTGTTGGGTCATTTTCCTCAGAACTGCTCACAAAATGAAAAAATTGGACATTTCTCAAGGTTGAGCTTCCATTCAAGGCAGATTCAGGTTTGATATTGTTATTGACTTCCTCTTTTTTGATTAGTTCAAATGGCACACATTCAGGAAAACCCTGAGAGCTGTGAAAGCTTTGTAAAAAGATATTGTTTTTTTTTTTTTTTTAAACAATTTTCCCATTATCTAAAGGTTCCTTTACCATTTAGCAGTGATGAAAACAAAAGAAGAAAATGTTCTGCCTTTCTTGAGTCAGTTCTGTGGCCAACAACTTTCTCCAGAATTCTGTACTAGTTGTTCCCCAGCAACCCAAAAGTCTACTAATAGTACACAAAATAAAAAAGGTCTTTAGGGGAATCATGGTTTTGAGGAAGTGGATTGATTTTAATGGTAAAATACAGCACTTTTTTTTTTTTTTATCCCTCCTCTTTAACCGGGTGAGGAAGGTAAACTTTTTACCTTAGACATGGACCAGGCCTCATGAAGCAGAGCGTGAATGAGAATGCACACACTTGGCTTGAGTGTGTATCATCTCGCACAAAGAGCACAGCGCACGCCCTTTACAGTGGCGTGCACTCTCTCTTTCTCTATCCGTTCTCCTGCTTTTCCTACCCATTCCTGAGTCAACCTGCTGGAATCAAATGTGGGGGTCAATAGAGCACTTTCAGCATGTTCAGGAGCACAAAGGTCAAAAAGGTCACATGGACTGTATCTTAAATAGTAAGCTTCCTTTTAGGAGTATAACCAATACATGTCTAGGCATCTTGTAAAGCACACAAATATAATCATTCTTAAATACTCGTTCTTCCGTTCCAGAATAAGGACATTATTGCGTGAAGATAAGACACAAAGACTGTGTTAAGATTTTGTTTGTTTGTTTGTTTTTTCTAAAGCTACTTTGGCAAAGTTTTCAAGTCGCTTGGAATACTGGACCTTACTTTGTCAGAACAAACCAATTAAATAAAGCAATTCGGGAAGCTATTATAAACAAAACGTTTTATCATGACTATGATGGGAAAAAAAAAAATCAATTATAAGGAGCTGAAGAACGAATCAAATTTGGGTTTTCTGATATTCAGGAGCTTGAACGGTAATGAAGGGAAAGTGAATGAGGGCAATGTTAAATTGTTCATATTGCTGCACATGTACGGACATTGGATTAGCGCGCGTCGCCAAGTTTGGAGTTATACTGGTAAGTGTTTGCTTTCTTTATTAGAAAGTGCATTTCATATAATGTCCCAGCATCATCTTATGTTGAGAAAGCAATAAAGAGAGCGAGAGATAGCAAGAAGGAAAAATGTATAAAGAAAGAAATGTGACCATGCAGAAGGATGACATCTGAGGAAACTGAAGTGAGAAACAAACACAAAGTTAGCTCTACTAGTTAGTCCGATTTTTCACATGGGAAAGAAAGAGATCATTTAGATGTAAATGGAGTAAAATGTTCATCAAAAGGTCCACTAAGTAATAAGTCATTCAGACTATTATGAGACCATCAGTTCCTGCTTGACCTTTTACTTCATTCTCAAGTGCCATTTGTAGCAGAGGCAAGAAGTGACGAATGAATAAAATCATAACTGGTTGTATTAGGATAATCTGCATTTTGTCATAACCTTGTATTTTAAAACCTTGGGCTTTTAAAACAACGGCCTCAAACAAAAAAATGTCTTCCCAGATATTCAACTTTTGCACCTGTGTAACATAAATATGGCTTTTCCCTGCATAGATATTGGGTGTTCAACTATGCATAACCCTGCAGCTTTATTCTATATACACTGTACTATAACACATGCGTTATATTCAATAAGTGTGTCAAATCAAAGATTAGATTTCCAGCTTAATAGTTGATCTGATCCATGATTCTTGATCTTCAGTATTCTGTAGTGTTAAAAAGCTCACAAGACATTTATACATACAGAAAAACAGTATCTTATTGCACCATGTGGCTGTAATATTGGGCTGGACCAGCAACAATTTATTTTCATTTTCCCATGTCCAACATTGGAAATTCAACAGTTCCACATTGCTCATATTCTTCACACAGGAGCTGCCCTGAATGTAGCCGTAAATATGAAAAATCTGAAGAATACTAGCCTCCCTACACTTCAATATATATACTTTTTCTTTTACTTAGTGGACCTTTATCATCACTCAGCCCATATTTGCTTTTATTTCCCAGTGACTAATGCGGTAGTTTGTTTACCTGGTAAGGAAGCGCAGCATTAAACAGAGCAGCAATCTCTAATGATAGTGAGGCACTCTTTCCTGCCTACTCCTTTACCCATTTATCACCCTTTCAGGCTGTTCGAACAGAAAACATGAATCACCAACCATCCTGACACAATCACTTTCATTTGAGCGCAAAAAAAAAAAAAAAAAAAAAAAACACTAATTACTTGATAAGGGGCTGTGGTGTGTTTTTGATGGTGTACCTCAAGGCTTTTGGAGCAGGGGGCGCTCATATTAGGCAACAGACCTCGTTATATTTAGTCAAAAGACATTCTGAATGCACACTCCTAATGAACACATCGTGGGGTCCAAACACAAGTGCAAACTCTGATTATTTATATTATTATTATTATTATTATTATTATTATTATTACTGACAAGTGTGTGCACTCAAGCGCCACTGCCTCCACAAGTTTGTGGAAAAACGTAATTTTCGATCCAATCCGTCTAAGTGTCTTCTGAATGTGTGCTTCCACAGAATGCATTAGTCATGGGGGAAATCTGTCCTTTTCTACAATGTGCTGAATATCTGAAATTAATAGTTATAATGAGATTGAATCATGTTTTTGTGATCAAAAATACTGTGATTAAATGAATAGTTAAGATTTAAATAGGGACCTCTGATATTTATCATTCGAGATCCAAGTTTATCAGACCCCAATGGACATCTCCTACAAAATAGACAAATAAAATTCTTGTCTTCCATTTTACTTTGTTAAGCGTTCAATCATTTTGTATTTTTAAAGTCTAATTAATGTAATGACCCTTTTTTTAATAATGCTGCACCAACACGGTGTTCACAGACCTGTTTTCATTTGATTTCGATTTGTTTTCATCAAGCCTTTAAAGCATAACCGTAGCACTTTTCCACTGAACAGTCCAAGACGGCAGGGTAGCAAACTTCAACCTAGAACTGAATGTGGCGTGATAAACATGCAGGTGTTTCCCGATCATACGGCTGATGTAGTGATTGTGGGTGGTACTCTACAGGTTTTCAGGTAGTGACTACTAACAGACTCCTGTGTTTGTTTTTAGAGAAATAAAAGCTCTCATTTGTTAAAATATTATGTGGCACCGAGGTTATGGTCCAATCTATTTGTATCACACGTAACAAAACGTAAACAAAAACAAAAAGATTTATGTGGCCCATTAAATCTAACATCTAAGGACTTTTAAAAAGAGAAATTCACTACTGAAGCCAGTGACGCAACAATGAATTCATCTGAAAAAACTACACTACTTGAACAAAAGTACCGGGACACCTTCCCCAAAGTGTCAGCACAATGCACACGACTGCAGGATGTCTTTGCATGCGGTAGCATTCAATTTTCCTTTCACTTGAACTATGGGAACCAAACCTGTTCCAGGATGACAATGCCCCTGCAAATTAAGCAATCTATAGTTAGCAACATAGTTTTGCGTGAGTTGGAGTGGAAGATCTTGAGTGGCCTGCTATAGAGCTCTGATCTCAAGGAGGTTATAATAACAGCAAATAGGGACTAAATGTGGAATGGATTGTACGAAAAGCACTCTGGTGGTTACGTGTCCACAAACTTTTGTTCACATAATGTGTTTGATAACCAATGTTTTATATTTCTATCTCAAATGACATCTGGGCTACAAGATTAACTCTTCAGTGCAGGTAGACAGACTGTAAACAGCACAGCTCACCAAAACAGACAGTGTTCTCCTAGTTAATTGGCAGAGCTCAACTACACCATACAATGGAAAAGTGCTACTGTGTGTGTTTTAATCCCACACACACATCATATTCTTCTTTTTTCTCTTTACTCATACTTGTTTAGTTTGTGAAAGACTTGTACACCACACACGGCAGGTTGTTGGGCAGGCATTTAAATGTGCTAATCTGAACACTGGCAGAGTCAGCAGTCTTGTGTGATGAGCAGTGCAGCATGTCTGTGATTCGGACACTGAATCATCCTGCATCATAATGGCACAAAATGGCCTCCCTCATCTCTGACAGCCTGGTGCGCCTCTCAAAGGCGGAGGACGTCAGGAGACAAAGAGCTTGATTGCTAAGTGTGTGTTTGCACAAAACACTGTACTTCCACTGCAATTAGATGAAAAATTAATACATATAAATAAATCAAGCGGAAATGGTGAAAGGATCAGAATGATCAGATGAGTCGACTGAGTGTGTTTTTTTGTTTGTTTTTTTTTCCCCCCCAGAAAAGAGTTGATTATCTAGAACCTAATCACTTTAATAAATGCAGGTAAAGGAGTTTTAGTGTCTGATCAAATGAGGGCAAATTGATCTATAGCAAAAATTCAAAATGAGCAGCAGTCTGGAATGATGATATCAAATGTGAAATACATCTGAGCACGTGATTATAACATTTGATCAGACTAACGAGGTTTAAACACGTGAAGCCGTTGACAAGTGCATGGATGAGTTTAGCAAAAATCTGTTAAGCGACTGGTCATCTATACACAGACGTTAAATCCTGCCATAGAAGTTAATTGTTCAAAAGGTCCGAGGATCATGGGGGGTTCGGACCAACAGTAAAGAAGGGACATTTGTGATTGTCGTTTTAGTTTTTGTTATACAAGATATAAAACAGAAATAGACAGTCTGTTTAAACATGAAATGTGGAGAATGACAAAGAGATGAACGAGGAAAACAAATAGAAAGGTATAAAAGGAGAGGCAGAAAGAAAGAGAGAGTGAGAAAGACGAAGGTAACGCAGTCTTACCGCAGGTCACTTTGTTGGGTGCAGCCTGAGGTAGGAGCTCTGACGTATCCCTGGCCTTTCTTGTCTGGCCTCGGCCGCGCCCACGCCCTCTTCCCCTTCTTCTTCGTGCTGGTGCACATGCTGTGACAGCTGAGCCAACACCTAATCACCAGACACACACATATATCATGACCATTTCACATATATATATACACACACCTCCAAGGTGTGGACAAATCACAAGCAGAGGCAATCAGGAAAAGCCGGCCCTAGGAGGATTTCACCAATTCGAGGTGCCGGATTTGTGAACTTGCGATCAAAAAAAAGAAAAAGAAAAAACCATCTCTACTCACCTGCTGTCCACGGAGACGCTTGTGTGTTTGCCAGGCCTGAGTGTGAACTAGTGTGTGCATGCTCTCCGCTTTCCACATAGCTTACAGGTTCTCTCTCAGGTGACACTGACAGAAAGAATGCGAGAAATCTAGAATTCAATTTTGCTTTAAAGGCCGTGACAGAAATGAAGTCTCGTGATATTAAAACACCCACAGACATGTTTACACTGATATAACGGTCATGTGTCTCTGCTGCTAATTTGTGGCCATTTTCAGTAATTACAACGCTGTTTAAAAGGAGATGACATTTCAGCAAACTCACTGTTTTAAAGTGATGTTTCATGTCATACTTAAAATTAATCCAACAAAGAAGCAGTGGATACAGCAAACGGTCTCTTTAACAGACTATGAAATTACACACATTCTATACACAGTGTGTGTGTGTTTGTATGTATATTATTTGTGTGTGCGCGTTGGGGGTGCCTAAAATGATATTTTATGTCATTGCTTACCCGTTCTTCTTTTCTTGCTGGAGACGAACGGTAACAGGTCGTGCCGTGTAAGAATTCGAAGTAGCTGCAACAGAGGTTCCAGATTTCCTTCCTTTAAAAAGCCGCGCCTCTCCAGCTCCAGCAACAGGGCGACACCACTCTTCGGCATGCAGCGGCCAGCAAAGGGAGCCGGCTCTCCCTTGGGGCGTATCCTGCGCCAAGCCTCCAAAAGGCGCGGGCAAGGAGGATTTCTAGGTGAATCAGACTCCGGCAAAACCTCTGCAGTCCAGCCTTCTGGATCGAGCGGATGCTTGGCAGGATAAGCTTCGTCGAGAAGGAACGACAGGACTTCGATGTCAGTTTCGGTCAACTGGGAACCCACAATCTCAAAGACTTCATGGAGAGACAGCATTTCATAGTAGCTTAAACAGTCCGTCTCCTCCCAGTACAGAGAGTATCTTGAGCACGACATCATGGTTAACTGCTGCGAAGTCTTCCAGCAATCCGCTCTACAGCAGCAAAAATGTGAATTCTGGTTATTATCATATATGCTCTGTTGATCTGATTAGATAAGCAGTGATTGATTGATTGATTGATTGATAGATAGATAGATAGATAGATAGATAGATAGATAGATAGATAGATATTAAATTCCTTAGTAAACATCATTAAACCATCAATTCTGAAAACCCCCCTGACATCATTAACACACAGCCGAGCACATTCACAATGCACAATGTTACGTCATGACATTATGTGTCCACGTTACAAAATGTTTAAACGTGTAAAAAAAAAAGTGATGTCATTATCCAGGATTACAGAAAAAGTCACATTTATTATTATTATTTTTAGGTTGTTGTTCTTGACAAGAACTAGGAACTGCTTACTACATGCTTCTGTCGTTATATTATACAACCCCATCCACTAGCAAAACCCTGACTTACTCAATGCATTGCTAACATTACTGCCCTCTGCCTCAGAGTTACTGCCAGTGTTCAGAACAAATAAATGTTATGCTAGGCTAGTTTACCTTTCAGGAAATAAATGTCAGTTGTT
>JAAIIK010000163.1:186682-213397 GCA_014706435.1 Silurus glanis
GTGTGTGTGTGTGTGTGTGTGTGTGTGTGTGTGTGTGTGTGTGTGTAGCTGGGGCCCAAAAAAAGTCCCAATCAGCAGGAGGTTTTATGTAGTCTTTTGCACACCTCTAATAAATATTTTTATTTCTTAGAATAATCTCAATGCCCTTATTCTAATACATTATCATTTCTAGAGTAACAACCTTTTCACTTCACAGAATTATTCAGTGAAAGCTGTGGTCAGAGTATAAGGTCACAGCATCTCTGAGGTTAAGGGCCTTGCTCAAGGGCCCAAGAGAAGCAGTTTGGTGATACCAGTGCTTGAACCCCTGATCTTTCAATCAGTAACCCAGAACCTTAACCACTGAGCTACCACAGTTGATATCACATCTTCACAGAGCTGTCACAGTTAATACGGAGAAGCTTCTGTAAGGAGACATTTATGTAACATTAATAGAAGGGGTCTAGGGAGTCTTTAGAACGGCCATTAAAACCATGGTTTGCTCGTGAAAATAACAAGGCAAATGATGATTTACCAGCTGAAATGAACCCCCGTTAACATTTAACTGGTATAGCCTTTTGGACCACACACACATTTCATGATCGATACCCAGTAGAGACAGGATGACATCCTCCAGGATGTGAGCAGCTATTTTAATGGACTGCTGAGACACCAAAGTGAATTGTCTTCCTGGAAACCCCCCAGACGACAATGTGATCGTCTATAGATTTTCTTTGAGAGTTTTAAAGCAGCAGTTAACTTGTTAAGTGGCCACAGGATGAGCTGTGATCGGTTGGTGGGGATTTTTTAAATAGGGTGTTCTATTTATAATCTGGTAAAAATCAATTGATTTAAGCGATCAATTAATTTCTTATTTCTCTCATTGATCGACCAATTCCAAAGGTAGAGATAAAGCAGATAAATTCTGCACCAATTAGGATGATTTCTAAGCACCAGAGCCCCCTACTGCCCAATGAAGGACTAGAACACATTTACAGAATGACTTCTTTTTCATATTCTTCTTCCTCTTTCAGCTTCTCCCATTAGGGGTCGCCACAGCAGATCGTCCATCTTCATACCCCCGTCCTCTACATCTGCCTCTTTCAACCCAACTACCTGCATGTCTTCCCTCACCACGTCCATAAACCTCCTCCTTGATCTTTCTCTTTTCCTTCTTCCTGGCGGCTCCATCCTCAGCATTCTTCTACCGATATACCCCATGTCCCTCCTCTGCACATGTCCAAACCATCTCAATCGGGCCTCTTTCACTTTGTCCTCAAAATGTTCTACATGCACGGTCCCTGACTAAAAACTTTCTTTCGGCTTCTCCCATCAGGGGTCGCCAGAGCGGATCATCCGCATGTTTGAGTTGGCACATTTTTTTTACGCTGGATGCCCTTCCTAACGCAACCCTCCCCATTTATCCGGGCTTGGGACCGGCACTGAAAGTAGCTGGGGTTGGTTACCTGACCGGGGATCTAACCCGAGCCACAGCGGTGAGAGAGCGCCGCATCCTAACCACTAGACCACCAGGGTCCCTGACTATTAGTGCATAACGGAAAAGTCAGTTACTGGCCATTAATCTCACACTCCATTCCTGTCAAAACAGCTAATAAATTCTGCTTTTACACCTATACCCGTTTTATTATTCAAAGATATTACATTAAAGTGATTTCATGAGCCTGTGTAATGCATAAATTACCAAAAAATAAATAAAAAAGTCCTATTGTCCAAAAATATATATTTTTGAGACATGACTGCCTTCACAAATGCCAGAATTCAACCTAAAGGCTCACCTATGGCAGATTATAGAGTGACATGTTAGACAGGGGTCTATATCAGAGAATATGGTTTGTAAAAACGGTGTCCATCAGTTCTGTACATTTTCAGAAATTTCCCAAACCACTTTTAAGCTGTTCAGGTGCTTTATTATGGCCCAAAACAGCATTGTTGTTTGTTAGAAAAATGTACAATCAAGGTCTTTTCACTTGTATTTCATCAAAAGCAATTTCCATTTCACCACATGAAAGCTCCCACATCTGGCCTTCACTCTTCATTTCCCTATCAGACTGACCGAGGACACACCTGCCTACACCCAGACATCCACACGTTCACGTGTCCACACCGAGGTTCCTGCCAGGTGACATTTGGTTAATAGAGAATGAGAAGGTGAGAAAGAAGGATGGATGGATAGACAGAGATAGAGAAAGAAAACCGAGGACAGATTGAACGAGAGAGGAGTGTGTGGGGGGGGGGGGGGGAGACACTGACAGACAGAGAGATATCAGCTGAGATGGAGATCGCTTTATAAAGAGGAACAAGTGGAGGAGGGATCAGAGGAAGAAGAAGAATGAGGAAAAAGGATGGAGAAATAAGAGCGAGGATTTTCTTATTTTTTCTTCCAGTGTAGTAATTAGATATTGACCTGCTGCTCTGTCAGCGTGTGAGCTTGTTGCCAACGGCGATGGCATTTATCGCCTGATGGCTCTTACAGCACACCACCTGGCCATATCTAACTGGAGTCTCTCTCACACTCACTCTCACTCTCTCTCTCGCTGCTTATCTGAGCATCACATGCAGCACAGAAAAAAAGAGTTTTTACAACTATATTTGTGGCCCTCAGAAAGTGACCACATTGAGAACATGAGCTCAGACACTCTCTTCGAGGGCGGGTTGAATATTTAAACCTCCGGATTTGAAATGTATTGAAATCCTGTGGTCCGATTACAGCAAGAGGATGTGCTGGAGGCTTATGCAAACATTTAGTTCAGGGAAGTTCAGTTTGTTTTGAAGTAATGTCAAACTGTTTGGTTTATGGTTATATAGAAATGGTTATACATTTTTTTATATGTACAATGATAAATATTTAGTACAGTGTACCACAGCACGTTCATACTATTATTCAATCAGGAGGCTGAAGGGTATTAAGCTATATGTATATACTATCCATAAATCAGGAGATTCAGGTAATGTTCAACCAAATAAAAAAAAATGATCTCACTGTCGCCGACTAGGGCATAGATGATGATGTTTGGACACTTCTGACACATTCTGTACAAAAGAATAATGTGATAAACATACAGCAGTTGTTCTGTTGCTACAAGGGACAAAAGCACATTAGGTTCCTGTCAGTAAGGAACTGAAATCTAAGGCAGCTAATCTATGCCCAGATTCACCAAATCATGGTTAAAAAAAAAAAAAAAAGAAAGACAGAAGAAAACCAATGACAATCATCACTTGAGCTTTTTATATTCCAGTTTCATATTCAGTTTCAATGATGGTTCGATATATTTTACATGCGGAGATGCTTTTCTCTTCGCCAAAGCTGTCGTCATGCAAATATTAATGATAACATTTAATTATACATATATGTTATTAATATTATATAAATGAAAGCTATTAAGATTTAATAGAGGTTTCTTAGTTTTATTCCACCATTCTGTATAAACTCTGGCGACAGTTGAGAATTTCAGCAGTATTATTGACCAATGATCAGCGGAAATGCAAAAACCAGCCAACATAAGTAACGTTCTAGACCTGTATATGTGTGATTTTATTCATTGCCCCACTGGAATCCATATCATATTCAAGTCAGGATAAGGACAGGGACTATATTTTCCTTCGATACATGTTTAACCTGTTTGCATTTATTAATCACATTATTGCACCTGCATCTGCTCCTTCATTAAAACATGATGATGATTTATCTGTTTTTTCATATGATCGGGTAGAGGTACAGGTGTTCCAGTTAAAGTGGACAGTACAGTATGTGTATATAAAAATAATAATAACAATAATAATAATACTATTATTTCAGGTTTGCTGTGTCCCCGACACACACAAATGCGCATGATTGAGAAATTAGAAAAGAAGAGAACAGTGATAGCAGTTCCATACGCTATCAGATTGCAGTGAGTAGATGTGAGGATCGGCTCAGGTAAACTGGCTTTAGTCTGCCAGAAGTCACAGAGATGTGGATGACTCAGTTTGGGTATATTTTTTTTGTGTAAATGGGCATTCATTAGTCACCATGTATATCCTTTAGTATCTCTGTATTACTAGGAAGTTTTTAGAAACAGCAGGACAGTTTGAGGGTTTGTTCTTTACCTACCATAATGTAACAGAACTGGTCTTGGAGGGAACCAGAGGCCATAGGGCTGGAATTACATCCTGGCATGCCTCTACTAAATACACCTACGGACTGGATTCTGATAACTAATTATTGATGCCACTGTAACTGAAAGCCTCATTTAGTCCCGAGAATGTGTATAGGAAATAAAGAAATTGAAGAGAGTGAGGAGGAAAGAGTAATGTTGTACACCTGGCACTATATTCACTAACTAGCAAAATGCAATGTATGTATGAGGAACTGTTTTATGAACTGAAACTGGAGAACTGTATCGTCTTTGGAAATGAGTCACGGTGGAGTCATCTGAACTGCACTGCAACAGGGTGTGTGAGAGAGAGAGAGAGAGTTCTTTGGATCCTCTTGAACAGAGACAAAAAAAACATATAGCTCAAGTGAAGACATCATCATGTTCCATATAAGAAACTCTTGAAGGAAAAACTGATTTTGGGTTTTTGAAACTTAAGATTCATGACATCCTTTATCATTCACATGTAATGATTCAAACCAGGGCATTGTAGTAGTAGTAGTACGCTTTAATCACGTTATACCTCCGGTGTCAATTTATGTAGTTCTACATATTTTTTTGTTTCTTACCCTGATCTCTTAAAACATATCCAATATTCCTGTATGCATGTTCAACCCTGTGACCATTTAGAGATAATCTGCTCACTGATGAATATCAGACGGTCACCCTGTATGTCTGCTTGTTAAACTGGTTATTAGTGACTATTCGTGAAATATTTGAAGGTAACAGTGCTGACATATTAGTACTTCAACTATAAAACCTCATAAATATTAAATTCAGCATTTGAGGGGAAAACTTCCTTGCATGAAGCCATTGTGCTCCTGGCGGAGATGATGACTTCCTGTGAATCGTGATACCTGATCGATGCTACTTTAGCGTGTAATGGATTCTTTCAAAGGAATTACAGGCTGAGATGGAATTGCAAGATACATTTTTAAATAGTTGATAGCTAATTGATTTTTTTTTTAAGCCTGCTGTAAGAATAAATACATTAAGATTTGTATGTCATTTCTAATAAATATTTTTCTCATACTTCATACTTTTTTATTCATTTACCTAATTTTTTTATCCTCATATTCTATTTCTAGTATTCTACATTTGTATACGTATACGAGTGATTGATCATCTCAATGGTATTAAAAGGTCACAGCAATCAATTGATTTCACTTCTATTTCTATTATAAAAAATTTCTACAGGTACGGTGTAAATGTTGCTACTTTAAAGATGCAATCACGCTATATTTGAAGTAGAGAATTTTTCTACGATGGTTTTAATGCTGAAAAACATTTAAAATTCGAACCATTTCACATTTTTGATGTATTTTATTTGCTACATGAAGTATCTACCGTCGCTAAACGTTATCTTTTCCCAACACTAGCTACGCCGAAATATCTTATAGGAATCACTTGGCCTCAAAATGTTGAATTGGCGAAAAATCACATGACTGGTTGGGTTAGGATCTCTTTTATTTGCTAAGGTTGAACTTTTTCCATATCTATTTTTTAATGCAAATCAAAGATGCTAAAGGCACAGCTCAACACTACACCTGATTAACTGCTCACAGGGCATGAAGCAGCATGTGAACTACAGCAGCATGACCATGTAGTTACATCATGTCTCTAAAACCTCAGACATTGGGGGATTTCAGTTAATTTCACATGTGAATTGCAGGGTAAGCAGCCTTATTCTTTGACTCTAAATTCAGAGGAATGTGTAGTATACTGAAGTATAAGGATATATAAAGCTGTTCCTATTTTAATGACATTAATATTATATGGTTGTATGGTTAGTATTAAATTGGTGCTATATTTAAGTTGGTTGAATTGGTTAAAAATAAATGGAAGAATTGACCTTATAGTATATAACACTAAGGTCATGATGTTCCAGCAAAGTCCACTGAGAGCTTTAGCTGTAAATGAGTGCAAGTGAAGAAAAAACAGTGACACCACCCCTAGAGAGATAGTGTGAGAGTGTCAGTGAGTGTCAGTGAGTGTGTGTGTGTGTGTGTGTGTGTGTGTGTGTGTGTTTTTTGTAAATAAGTGTGTAGGCATATTGTGTAGACTTCTGTAATAACCATATTGTTCAGATAATGCGGTTCTGAAACACTATGTAAAAAAAAAGGACTCAAGGAACATCTGTCAATAACATCAGAATTACATTTTTTTTCTTAAATGTAAAAAAAAAAAAATGATGAGTATATTTTGCTTCTTCAGCATGTGTGGGTGTTTTTTGAAGGCTAAAATGCCCTTGGGGCCATATGCTGTAGGCCATGATAGGTCTGTGTGAATACAGATTGCATAATCGGATTAGGAACGATGAGGATTAGCTTGCACTTCACTCCCTAATCGCTCGCCTTCGTATTAAACCCTGACCGCATTCTGATGGACGACCTGAATGACCTGGCGAAATGTATTTGCAGAAACGATACGCATACTAATACTTTAATGCGTACGGAAAGAAAAGAAACGAAAAATGAATGAAAAAGGATGAAATAATTCCGCAAAGATGCATGTGTTCTATGCCATTAAACAAAATACAAGCTTAAATCTAAAATCCTTCTTAATGCATTACCTCCCCTGTCTCCTCCTCCTCCCCTTTTAGCCCAACTACCCATCTGTCCTTTCATCCATCTATCCATCCATCCATCCATCTTCTCAACCTTTGTCTAGCAGCTTTGTCTAGCATTTAAGCTTGGTATTTTTAAATGTTCAATGCTTTTAAAATATGAATATGTTTTTATTGGTTTAGTGGAAATGGGACTGCCTGAGATCCCCCCTGCATCACTCTCTCACTCTATCACTCTCTACCACACACACACACACACAATATCATTTCTCTCAGTTCATCATTTCTCTTTTGTACCAAAATCTGACTCATACATCCAAATCAAATAGTTTAGTTTTATGCCAATCAAAATTTACAGGCCCAACACCGCTGACCTGCCATGATGAAAAAGAGCACTTTCGAACAAACAGATAAAAGTATTAGGATCGTCTATGAAAATATTTTTTCATTTTTGCAGTTCCCCTTACAGTACAAGAGCGTAGAATAAATAAATCATGCTGTGCTAAGCAGGAAACCGGAGCTGGGGCCCTCGGATAACCTCCCGTAGACACCGGTAATCTCACCGCACCGTTAACCTTTCTGGGGTAGCTTTCAACACTGGAGGAACTGTAGGAGGGGGTAATCCTACCTTGGGAAACTAAACACATCCCTTCACTAATACAACTTTTATACGCACACAGTTCAGGCACAATTCCTGATGCAGTCAGGTTTATTACCCAGTCACTCTTCTTGTATCTATAATGAATGCTGGAGATCAATTAAATGTCAGAAGTGGATGCCAAATCAATGAAAAGATGCTATGTAGACTAAATAATTAATGTTGTTGTACAGACAGGTTTATTACTGTAAGATTAAAAAAAAAAAAAAAAAAAAGGGGGGAAGCACTGAGAGGGTTGTCAATCAATACTCCTGAAACCAAGCACTCTGATTGGCTGCTGCTGTCACTGTGACAGAAAACGTCATCTCAACATGCTTCGTCTCAACAAATTTGCTCACTGAAAAACAAGGGTACTTAACACGAGGACTATCATACATTCAGTTCTCATTATAACCCATCAACATAATAACCTTACGGCATCAGAGCCGAAACTAATCATTCTCTGTAGCGAGTCCATATTCTACTGTCCCACTTTAACAAACCCCTGTTGTCCTCAGCCACTTCTACGCTTAACGTCCCCTCAGAAAAGGCCGCCATCCTGACACCTGAGTGCGTACCAGCTGCGGAAACGTGAGCCCAGCTCAGGTGGAACACGACAACATGATCCCTTCCTTTCGCTCTCTTTTGCCCTCCCCAGACATGTTCTCCGTTCTCGTCCTCTCAGTAGGTCCAGTCCGATCATTCATCCTACCTTCGCCCCCTGTCTCATAACACATACACCTTTCAATCGTTATTAATGTAATAATAAATGTTGAGAGAAAATCAACATTTTCTTCATAAAGGTCAAAACTCCCAGATATTCCTATATTTTTGTACACATTTTTTTTTATAATATGCATGTCTCCGGTCCTCATGTTCTGCATAGTTATCGAGGGGATTTGTCTCAATGTAAAGGTGCTTTATACTTCTCACATGTACATTTCGTTGTATATCCCTGCTGGGGTTTAGAGCTCAGGGTCAGCCATGATACAGCACTTCTGGAGCACAAATCGTTAAGGGCCTTGCTCAGGGGCCCGAGGGTGGCAGCTTGGAGATACTGAACCACAGACCCTCTGATCAGTAACCCAGAGCTTTAACCACTGAGCTACCACTGCCATGTCTATAAACCCAAAGTGCACTCTGTCTATTTGGGATTCTTTTCATGTCTGAACAGGGAGTTTCCACCGGATTGACCCCGCCCCCTGCTCAATGCAGCCCGGCATGGGGCAGCGCTGCGTCACTGCACTCACCATAGATAGATAGATAGATAGAGAGAGAGAGAGAGAGAGAGAGAGAGAGAGAGAGAGAGAGAGAAATGTCGATAACGGGAATTAACCGGTGGTTCAGGGAAAAGCAGAGACTCTTGTGAGCTTCTGCATCTGCTGCCTTTCTATTCGAGACAACGCATGACTCGGCAGATATTATGCGCGCAATCCCCCCCCCCCCTTCCCTCCATCCCTCCCCCGCGCCCTTGGAGACATTGCTGAGACGGTGGTTTTGCCGCAGTGCCATAAGACACCGCAGGTGGAATTTCCGATCCAACGTGCACCTGAATCTCACCAATGCATCACTCTGGGCAAGTTTTTGACTGCGCCCTGTGCGCGAGGAAGCACCTTTCGTTTTGATGCGTCATAATATCATACGAATTCTTTTGCATAAAACAACGGCAATAATAATATTACTAGCAACAGTACTACTTTTTCACAGCCTGTTAGTGTGAGAGGACGTCCAGTCCTTGCGCGTCCTTTTCGCTGCATGCTTATAAGTGAAAGTGACGACGATGAAGCAAAGACTGTAATTCAGCGTCGTTGGGACGCGCGAGTCGCCGGTACAGCTGACGCCGTCGTCAGAATGAGGTCGCGTGCCTGATTGGCTCGAGCGGCCGCGTGCGCTGTTCGACGCAGTGGCACGCTCTCTTTGAAAACCCCTTCGGTTCACGAGGCGTAGGGAAGAAACCAGGGTACTCAGGGCGATCGCTACGATTCCCTCACTAACGCTCTCGTGTCCCGTGTGAACCGTGAAAACGGAGCAGCCGGTTGCGCAGAGTTCGCAGGCAAAACCGCATTATGACGCGCGAGCGTCAGCGGATATTCACAAGCGCCCCGAGAGCGAGCGCGAGCGCGCGCCGCAACCAAGTGCTGCTCGGTAATCTCTGAGCTCACTCTTAAGAGCATGCGAATGCACATTGTTTTTGTTTGGTTTTTTGTTTTGTTTTTTTGCATTATTCATTCGAGTTGTTATGGTGAGTTACATGGCAAAGGAGCGTTTAGAAAAAAAAAGTTTGCAACCTCTTGTGAAGAGCTGCTTTAAATAAAAGCCATCCGGTCGTGCACCTGCACATATTATACAGAAGCAGTAGGGAGAACAAAAAAAAGTCAGGGGGATGGGGGGGATTTACAGCATTCACCATCGCAAGGGCACTGCAGGTGACGCGAAAAAGTGCAAGACGATGAATTAAAGGGGGGAGGGGGGGCGTCTGAAAAAGTGCGCTCGAGCGCTCAAACCTGTATAAATGTCAAAACCGGAATAAATGTTTCCATAACCACCAGCATCATATATACAAACCATAACAGATACCGGAACAGGGTTCCTGGTCCAGGAGTCCGAGTCAGTACCTGGGACAGGAGTGTCAAATTTTACACTTTAGCAATGCGACTTTTTTCCCCCTTGGTGAATTCGGAGCAAATGTGAACCGGAAATAGGGTTTGTTGAAAAAGTGAAAAATCCGCATTACAGTCAATGTCACGCAGTCAGTGACACTGCAGTTCTCCCTATTCAGTACACAAAGTTCTAGATCTAATACACAATACACCTATAAACACTATGTATCCTCTTTATAGAAAGACACTAAATGCAGGCTGACTAATTGTGAATTAATTAATTAATTAGGCTAAAAAAATGGAGATTTGGTTTCTTACCCCCATGGTTGCGCAGTCAGTCTCAGGCTCTCTTCAGCAGGTACAGAATGGAAATGTCAGCCCTTTAGGATCTTAAGGATTGTTTTTTGTTTGTTTTTAATAAAAAAGACTACAGAGAAATAACGAGGTAAAGAAGTTTTCTATATATTTTATATATTTCTATGAGCTCATGCTAAGGAGACCAGCGGCTTAGTTTTTTTTTTTTTTTAAGTTTGGACAGGTTTGTAAAATAAAAGGCGTAAAAAAAAACCGATGGCTTGTAACAAGACCAAAAAGCGAACTGAAATAAACTACGAAATGAAAAAGAAACACATTTTTTTTTTTTTTTTTTTAGAAAGAGCAGGGCAGTGCCTGTCTGCTTGAGGATGCCGGTCTCGCGCGCTGCTCCCGACTTCAAGCAAAGCCGGCAAAAACTAAGAAGCCGCACTGTCCCGGTTCTCCGGTGTTTTCTGGTCCTTTTTTTTCGGAAGGGGGGGGTGGGGGTGGTTTAGTGTTCTTCCGCTGGAGCCGGAGCACACCCCGTGTGAAAACAGCACCGGTGATGCGCAGCGGCTTCTTAAAGCTCATTAAAAAAACCAAACTGCACTGACCAATGTATAATATCCATCGCCTCGAATTAGCAATAATGAACGTATGGCGTATCCAATCAGCGCACTGAACTCTGATTAAAGCGAACCAATCAGAACGCGGTCATTGCCCCGCCTTCCTTACTGCAGAATTCCAAGGATGACAGTAGTCCTCTCTTTTAGAAATGACTCCTTGAATATAACGTGATTCAATAATGTTTTTTTTGGTATGACACAAAAAAAGATCCTACTGTATTTTTGACTTAAATGTGAATGATTAATAAAACTTGTTTACTACTTGTTTGCAGATGTAGGAGACTCCAATGCACTAGGCCTCAGACCATGCCTGTTCTCTGCACCACCAATAGTTTCACCTGAATTAGATGTTAATTTTTATTTATCTTTATACCTGTGTGCGGGACTAATGACTACATTCATGCATCATATATAGTGTCTTTGACTGTGTAGTTTGTAAAATTCGAATGTAATTTTGTATCAGCACTTCCTACGTGTACATTTGACACAATTACATTTGCCGTAGAGAAACGCACACACAGACATAAATGCAAACAAGCTTACAGTATGTAATCGTATATTTCCCGCTGCTCACAGGCAACTGAGACCGCATACCGTCTTAAATCACATACATGGTCGCTGTGATGATGGTTGATATGAGCCATGACCATATTGGAATGACATTTTACCTGCTTACACATGCCCTCACAAACACACACACACACAAATACAAATGATGAACAATGAGCTGATTTGCAATGGAAAGCATTAAACAAAGGAGAAGCAGTGGGTCTATATATTACTCATTGGAGGATGGGGCAAAGTCGGCTAATAAGTTGACGCTTGTTGCTGCAGAGTCTCCTCACTCATGTATTATGCAGACAGTGTGGTATGAGCACAGAATCGTAACAAGGGGCAAGAAAAAGAATGTAATTTTCTGAGTTTACTCTGCACATTGTATGTCTTATTTATAATACTACTGCAGTCCCTTGTGGTCCCTTCAAACACGTGTTCTTTAGCCCATCTCTATATGTGTGCCCTAGATTCCCTTTTAGTTCAAGCTTGAAATGTTCTGTTATTGTCCTTTGCTGATGCATTCAATAAAGTTTTTTCTTGGTTTTTAAAAAACCAAAATGGCTGTCCATATGTATGTAAAATATCCTTGATTCACCCAGTCATCCCCCATTCCTCCCTCTCTTTCTCTCTCTCTCTCTCTCTCTCTCTCTCTCTCTCTCTCTTTCTCTGCAAATAGGATTGAGTAGAAAATTATCCACAATTCTTGCTCTCTGGTCTCCACAGCAACAACAGTCAGGTGACCTTGCCGTGCCTCACAATCAATTTGCTGATTCAAGGCAAAATAAGGTAGACAAGGAAAGAAAAATGAAGTGGAGGACATATGTACAACTGGAAAGGAAGTAGGGGATAGACATCACAAAATGGCTCATCTTTATCTTCGACCCGTCTGAGCGAAAAATGAGCCATATATATTTATTCAACCGAAAATGCTGTGTGTGTAAATGTGTGTCCGTGTGTCCCCGTATGTCCACGTGTCCTAATCTGCTTGCATATGTAAAATATCAGACTTTGTAACACTCTAAGACCAAGTAGGGTAATGTGGTGTATTTGAAGATCAGGACAAGGACCATGGGAATAAAAGAGTGGTGGTGAAGGGGTGTGAGGGGGTGTGTGTGTGTGGGGGTGGGGTGGGGAGGGGGTGGAGATATGAGAAAGACAGAGAGGATGAGAGTTTTGGAAGAAGGTCGGGAATGAGTCAGCTATTAGCAGCTGCAGAAGAAGAATGCAAAATGTAGAGGAAAAGATAAAGCGAAAGACCAATCAGAAACAGAAAAACCTGATGAATTAGTGTAGGAGAGCAAATAGAAGACATTAGTTTCATTCCATGAATAAACAAAAATTGAAAGTAATACAATGAACAAATCAGATCAATTAAATACAGTACACCACGTCATTCTCCGCCTTATCTCACACGTCCATCTGTTCCCTAACGTAATACCCCTTCTCTCCCTTTCGGCATCACTCACCAGGCCCTCCCCTTCCTACAATTAATAGTAAGAGTATTAATATATACACTTCTATACTTTAGTCATTATTGCTGCTACTGGGTTTGGCCTGTCTGTACTATTTGACACATATTTTGCGTCTGTGTTACCACTGCTGCATCAAGCATCTTATTGAGAACATACGGAATGGCTTGACTGAGGAAGGATGGTATACTCTCTCCTATCAAACACACCAACACAAGCCAATAATAAGCATTTAAGGATTAATTACGCTGAAGAGGGTAGATAATGTGCTCCTCCGAGTGTGTTAAATGATCAGCTGTTACGATTGGTTGGCGTCACATTGTGAAGAAATATAGGTGGGGGGATGTCGGGGAATAGCTTATAAGAGAAAAAAGCATGTCTGGCTTTTTCCAACTGCAGCGAGGTCACAATTTCCTCATGTCAGAAACTGGAACAATGTGGGCATTTGCAAATATCATGCTCTTGTGGCATTTGCACAGTGCCAAAAGATTGGTTTGGAAATCCAAATGCTTCACAAGAAGCCACAATCTTTCACACTCACACACACACACACACACACACACACACACATAATGAAACCAAGCTGCTATATGAGATCTCTTTGGTACATGTGAAGAAAATCACACACATACATCTTATAGCTGGCCTAAAGTGGGTCAGAAGAATCTTTGCTTGCACCACTGTCTTTCTCAGAAGCTCACTTTTTTTCAGAATGCTGCACTGAAACTAAACTCTGTAGCACGCAAAGCTCGTGTCATCTCCCCCACCTTACCATGACCTTTAACTGCCAGCTCCTACTGCAAAAGCACTGCAGTAGCCATACAGCTCATCAAACTTGATATGACGCATTAGACCATGAATCAGTCATTGATTTGTGTTTGCTGTACAATTGTATTCTCCTAACAATGCATATATTGTGGGATCACTATGTTCGTGATGGTGAGACTGCTGACTCTGTAGTCATCATTCGTGTGTTTGTGTGTGTGTGTGGGTCTGTGTGTGTGTGTGTGTGGGTCCGTTTAGAGCCATGTGTTCAGCAGGATGCTGTCTCTTTAACAGCCAGCCAGCCAACCAGAAGGCAGACAGTGAAACTGGTGTGTCCTTGGAAATACCTTGCAGGGCTACTATTCAGGTGTGAAAAAGCAGGAGAGAAGAGATTCACACAGAAGTTATTCAGAATAGTTTTACATACAAGGGGAACTGTCATACAAATGAGAAGAAGAAAGAAAGCTTATATGAAGGGAACAAGAGGAAGCAATGTGCTCAGGGCACAAAGAGGATAAAATGTCTTCCTGACACAAAATACTTATGTACATAAATATCATTCAACTCAGACAGATTAAAGTGACCAGACATTACTGCTAAAGGAATAATCCAAATGATAAGGACAGAAGAGATTAAAGACAGGAGGGCAGCCATGAAGGTTATAAGAGTAAAAAGGAAGAAGTAGCTGGTTTTAGATTAACGGATTATTTCATCATAATTGTTATGATGATTTTAAAAAAAAATACTGTATAAATAAAGATAAAACAAAAAAGATGAGAAAATCTAAACATTTATATGCAAAGACATAATATCATGTGCATTCTCCTGCTCATAAAAAAATAAATAAAAAATGTATAGTGCTAATGTAGCATTAAGGCAACTTGATTCCTGCCCCACTACGCCTCTTGTAGCATGTACTGTACAGCATTTCTCTTTTTTTTTTTTTAGCATTAGGTACAATAATAAATTTATGGGCTTAGCAAGCTTACAGCCTCAAAATGACAAAACTTTTTAATATTATTATGCACTCAAAAGAAGAACAATAACATAAAAATCTATAGTTTTCTGCATGAGGGCTTTATGTATGTTTATGCATATAAGGTTGGAACTTGTAATTCTTCTATTTACAACAGTGTGCAGTTTCATTTCGGCTACCATTTTCTTTCCCGTTCCCAAATTGACATTAAGTCCACATGACCGCACAAGTGCCCCTTCCCTTCTCTACTTTTAAACTCTTTTATAGCAGTATTGGCTTTAGATCATCTAATAGAGACACAGTGCTTGGTTCAATCTTTAACCAACGGTTCACCATACTAATCTCTCTTTCTAGAAGGTAATCATCAATGTTAGCAGGCTAACTCGCTTCCATCACTACTTGCTAACGCAGCTAAGGTCAAAGCTAGGAGTGGTGTGTAACAAAAAAATGAACAATTGTGTAATAGAGTGACACGGAAAGAATGTCTCCACTGCAATTCAACACAAAATAAGCAACAGCTCAACTAAAGCATGTGAAACAATGTGTGGTTTCTACATATTTTAACTCTTCCACCATCATTCCTGTCCCATAAAAAACCCGTCATGCCTCTATGAGTGACTACCGCTCTGTAGTACTGGCGTCCACAGTGATGAAGTGCTTTGAAAAATTGGTCAGAGCACCCAGTTGCCAGGACCCACTACAGAAGGTCATCAGATAACATCATCAACCAGACCCTACATAATGCTCCCTCCCACCTGGATCAAGGAAAAGGTAATGGTACTCAGATGCTGTATGCAGACTACAGCTCCACCCTTTAATACTATCATCCCCTCACATCTGTAAAACGCTCCAGATCCTGGTGTTGAAATCAACCTTTTCAAGGTGGTCAGGACATTAAACCGCACCTCCTCCACACTCACCATGAGCACTGGAGCTCCCTAGGGGTGCCTCAGCCCCCAGCAGTACTCCCTTTGCACCAGTGACTGTGCTGATTGATTACTGGAGGAAGCAGTTGAGGAATTGCAGAGTCCCCTGGCGATTAACAGGTACACAGTTGATAGGGTGAGCAGCTTCAAGTACCTTAGGGTCCAACTTATAAATGACTTCTCCTGGACTAGCCACACAAACACAAATGGATGTATTTATTATAACAGCACAGACTGGAGCATGTTTTTCCATTTACAACAGTAAGGTACACACTCGCTGCTTTCCTGGTGCCCGTGTTCTTAATGTCATTGTGCAGGTACCCGCGATCCTGTATGAGAACTTCTGAGCTGTTGTTCTCCATGCCGGGAACGGACGACAGCAGACTGAGGCAAACTGAGATCTTGAAGAGGGATTTCAGGATCCTAGTGGAGACGGTACGCAGCACATCACCCACAACGAGGATCATAGTGTGAGGACCTCTTCCCACTTACCAGCGAGGGATTGAGAAGTTTAGTAGACTTTTTTCACTAAATGAATGGCTACAGTCATGGTGTCGAGAACACAAACTACTCTTCGTTGATAATTGGAATCTTTCCTGGAAGCGTCCTAGGTTTTTCTGCCCTGATGACGTACACCCCAGTACAGTTGAAGCAGCAGTCCAATAAAACAACATCTCTAGGATGTTGCATACCATCTGACTGGTAAGACATCATGCAATTTAAATTATTAAATTAATTAATTATTGATAACATTTGTACAACAAACCAAATACAAACCAGATTCCAAAAAAGTTGGGACACTGTAGAAATTGTGAATAAAAACAGAATGCAATGATGTGGAAGTTTAAAATTTCAATATTTTATCCAGAATACAACATGGATGACATATCAAATGTTTAAACTGAGAAAATGTATAATTTTAAGGGAAAAACAAGTTGATATTTAATTTCATGGCATCAACACATCTCCAAAAAGTTGGGACAAGGCCATGTTTATCACTGTGTGGCATCCCCTCTTCTTTTTATAACAGTCTGCAAATGTCTGGGGACTGAGGAGACAAGTTGCTCAAGTTTAGGAATAGGAATGTTGTCCCATTCTTGTCTAATACAGTCGTCTAGTTGTTCAACTGTCTTAGGTCTTCTTTATCGCATCTTTCTCTTTATGATGTGCCAAATGTTTTCTTTTGGTAAAAGATCTGGACTGCAGGCTGGCCATTTCAGGACCTGGATCCTTCTTCTACGCAGCCATGATGTTGTAATTGATGCAGTAGGTGGTCTGGCATTGTCATGTTGGAAAATGCAAGGTCTTCCCTGAAAGAGACGACTTCTGGATGGGAGCATATGTTGTTCTAGAACTTGGATATACCTTTCAGCACTGATGGTACCATGCCTCACTCACTCATGCAACCCCATACCATCAGAGATGCAGGCTTCTGAACTGAGTGCTGATAACAACTTGGGTTGTCCTTATCCTCTTTAGTCCAGATGACATGGCGTCCCAGTTTTCCAAAAAGAACTTCAAATTTTGATTAGTCTGACTACAGAACACTTTTCCACTTTGCCACAGTCCATTTTAAATGAGCCTTGGTCCAAAAAAACGCCTGCGCTTCTGGTTCATGTTTAGATATGGCTTCTTTTTTTTACCTATAGAGTTTTAGCCGGCAACGGCGAATGGCACGGTGGATTGTGTTCACCGACAATGTTTTCTGGAAGTATTCCTGAGCCCATGTTGTGATTTTTATTACAGTAGCATTCCTGTATGTAATGCAGCGCCGTCTAAGGGCCCGAAGATCACGGGCATCCAGTATGGTTTTCCGGCCTTGACCCTTACGCACAGAGATTGTTCCAGATTCTCTGAATCTTTGGATGATATTATGCACTGTAGATGATGATAACTTCAAACTCTTTGCAATTTTTCTCTGAGAAACTCCTTTCTGATATTGCTCCACTATTTTTTGCTGCAGCATTGGGGGAATTGGTGATCCTCTGCCCATCTTGACTTCTGAGAGACACTGCCACTCTAAGAGGCTCTTTTTATACCCAATCATGTTGCCAATTGACCTAATAAGTTGCAAATTGGTCCTCCAGCTGTTCCTTATATGTACATTTAACTTTTCTGGCCTCTTATTGCTACCTGTCCCAACTTTTTTGGAATGTGTAGCTCTCATGAAATCCAAAATGAGCCAATATTTGGCATGACATTTCAAAATTTCTCACTTTCAACATTTGATATGTTATCTATAATCTATTGTGAATAAAATATAAGTTTATGAGATTTGTAAATTATTGCATTCCTTTTTTATTCACAATTTGTACAGTGTCCCAACTTTTTTTGAATCAGGTTTGTAGTTACAAGTGCACACACAGCTCACTTTATAGAAACCAAGTCTATTTCTCATGTAGTAAGACCAAGGGATAAATACACAAGATCCAGAAATAATCTTATTAAAGTTAAAACTGGAAAATGTCAGATAGGCAAACACTAAAAAGTTCTAAATCTTGGACTTCTAAACATTAGATCACTTGCACCCAAAGCACTTATTGTAAATGAGATCATTACAGTTAATAATCTTTTACTGAGACCTGGATTAAACCAAATGATTATATGATATGATAAATGAGTCTACACCATTAGGATATGCTTATAAGCATGAGCCCCGTCAGACTGGTCATGGGGGTGGTGTAGCAACCATTTAAAGCCTTCTTAATGTAGTCAAAGATTAGGCTTCAGGTTTAAATAATTTGAAGTGCTTGTTCTTGAAGTTGTACTTTAAGAACACAGACATAAATAGAAAACCCCTACTATCTCTCACTCTGGCCACCGTGTACAGACCCCCAGGGCCCTACTTTTATTTTCTTCAAGAGTTTGCTCGTTTTCTTTCAGACCTCTTGATCAAGTTTGAAAGTCCTGCTTGTAGGAGATTGTAATATGTATGTAGATTATGTAAATGATGCCCTAGGAATAACATTTGTGGACTTACTAAACTCTTTTGGAGTTAAACATAACATCACTAGATCGATCGTTTTAATCACACACTAGATTTAATAATATTCCACGGAGCAGACGTCATTGATATAGATATTTTAAGAGTGATGATATCACAGACCATTATATCACATTGTACACACTACCTTAGAGCAGATTAGCCGTGTCTCACCATGTTATCGACCTGGTAGGACTATTGTTTCACCTACTGAGCATAGATTCACAAATAACCTGCCTGATTTATCTCAATTTCTCACTAAACCCTTAAATGCTAATGATCTTGATGAAATGGCTAACAACATAGACACTATCCTCACTAGCACATTAAACACCGTTGCCCACATCTGATTAAAAAAGGTTAGAGAATAAAGACCTGCACCATGTTATAATAGTCATATGCATGACCTCAATAGAACAGCCCGTAATCTGGAAAGAAAATGGAGGGAAACTAAATTGGAGGTATTTAAACAGTATGCATTACAGACAGGCGCTAAACGCTGTTAAAGCTGAGTACCTGAGCAAATTCATAGAAAACAACAAATACTATCCCAGGTTCCTTTTCAGTTTGGTAGCTAAATTAACAACAAATTAGGTATCTGAAAAATGTATTCCATCACAGTTTAGTAGTGAGGACTTTATGAATTTCTTCAAGGGAAAAATTGAAAGTATTAGAAAAACAATTGTGGCGGTCCAACCTCTGAAAGCATCTCCTGATTCAATCTCACCTAAAACTCAACAAATACACTGCTTTACAAGTATAGGACAGGAAGAGCTGTATGATATTATTACCAAAGCCAAATCACCAACATGTCTGTTAGATCCCATTCCAACTTAACTACTTAAAGAAGTGTTACATACAGCTGGTGAGCCTTTTCTCAATATTATTAACTCTTAATTACTCAATAATTATTAAATCTTTAGGTCACACCCATAACCCATGGCAGTTATTAAGCCCCTCATTAAGAAACCTAATTTGGATCCAAATAAACTATCAAATTACAGACCCATTTCAAATTTCCCATTTATGTCTAAGATTTTAGAAAAGATTGTGTTTGCCCAGTTATGTTTCTTCTTACAAGAAAACAATATCTTTGAAGAGTTCCAGTCAGGTTTCAGGCCCCATAATAGCACAGAAACTGCTCTAGTAAAAAAATCACAAATTACCTGTTTTTAGCTCTGTTAGTTTTGCTAGATCTTAGTGCGGCATTCAACACTATAGATCATGACTTTCTCCTGGATCGCTTACAGAATTACATCAGCATTTAGGGACAGGCATTGAGCTGGTTTAAATCCTACCTGTCTGATCGTTACCATTTTGTAGATTTAAATGTAGAACTATCCAGGTTAATGCAAGTAAATTATGGGGTGCCACAAGGTTCAGTTCTAGGACCCCTGCTTTTCACAATATACATGCTTCCCTTGGGAAATATTATTAGAAGGCATGTGATTAGCTTCCACTGTTATGCTGATGATACCAAGTTATATCTCTCATCGAAACCAGATGAAACATCTCAATTGGCTCGGTTAACTGAGTGTGTTAAAGAATTAAAAGTTTTGGTGACGCATAACTTTCTATTATTTAATTCTGATAAGACAGAGATTTTGCTCATCGGCCCAAAAAAAAACAGTACACGGAAGCTCCAAACCAAGAAGGTTGGAGTGGAAGATCTTGAGTGGCCTGCTATAGAGCTTTGACCTCAACCCTATACAAGACCTTTGCGATGCACTGGAACTCTTGCTGCACCACCGGCCTCCTCACCTACATCAGTACCTGACTTTAATAAAGCACTTGTGGCTTAATGAGCACAAATTCAATTTAACTCAATTCAATTCATTTCAAATTTATTTCTATAGCCTTTTTTACAATGGACATCGTCTCAAAGTAGACCAAATATTTAAATAAGTGAACTATGTATCTTCTTCTTCTTCTTCTTTCGGCTGCTCCCATTAGGGGTTGCCACAGCGGATCATCCGTCTCCATACCCCCCTGTCCGCTACATCTGCCTCTTTCAAACCAACTACCTGCATGTCTTCTCTCACCACATCCATAAACCTCCTCCTTGGCCTTCCTCTTTTCCTCCTTCCTGGTGGCTCCATCCTTAGCATTCTTCTACTGATATACCCCATGTCCCTCCTCTGCACATGTCCAAACCATCTCAATCTCTCCTCCCTCACCTTGTCTTCAAAACGTCCTACATGCGCTGTTCCTCTAATAAACTCATTTCTAATCCTGTCCATCCTCGTCACTCCCAACGAAAACCTCAACATCTTCAGCTCTGCTACCTCCAGCTCCGCCTCCTGTCTTTTACTCAATGCCACTGTCTCTAAACCATACAACATCGCAGATCTCACCACAGTCCTATAAACTTTCCCTTTCACTCTCGCAGATACTCTTCTATCACAAATCACTCCTGCCACTCTTCTCCACCCACTCCACCCTGCCTACACTCACTATAAATAAGTGAACTATGTATAGGTATAAAAAAAAAAAATTAGCAAGCCTGGTGTGAAGGTGGCAAGGAAAAACTCCCTTTAATGGTATGAGGAAGAAACTTTGAGAGGATCCAGACTCAAAGGGAAAACCATCCTCATTTAGGTGACACCAAGAATGTGAATGTGTAGAAATCATAAAAACCACAATACACATTTCAACAAACACACTACAAAACCTAGAGGAACATCTTTCAGAAAAGCATATACAAATGTTATGGTCAGGTGTAGAAAAACCTTTAGTCAAGTAGTATATGTTTTTGTTATTAAGCAACACGTTTCTGTATATTGATTATTTGGAGTATCTGCTATACAAGTCCTTGTGTGAGCTGTGTATTAGAAACAATATCATAGTATATAAATAAAAACCTTCGAATAACTGTCTGGTGAACACCTACTGAATCATCAGACAGAGAATGTTACCATTCTGCGTTATAAAGTGATTTTGGTTGTTCCCAACCAACAATAAAGAACAAACAAATGGTTGTATTCTTCTCAGTTGGTTTCAGGCCATATATTTTGTGCTACTGGAACCTTCAGTCAAGGTCGTCTAACACTGCAAAGCAAACTGGTTTATGCTTAATGAGTATAAGAAACTGCTGCAGATGATATACATTTTATTATATCATCATTTTTAGGTTCTATTTTTTTATCACACACACACTGCATTAAAGCTACATGAACACTTCACTGGACTAACTGTATGAGAGAGAACAGAGGCAAGGTAAGAAAGCTAAAAAAAAATCAGACTGCAGTTTCAGCAATTTGTATCCTATTCACCTAAGCACTCTCTCTCTCTCTCTCTCTCTCTCTCTCTCTCTCTCTCTCTTGTCATAGATCACTTCCGCAATGCGTAATTGATATGAATGTTACAAATGGAACGAATGCCTGAGCAGATAACTAAATAAAAATACAAGATTATTTAATGAGCATGGAATCACCCATTAACAGCATACCCTCTAACACACACAGACCCACAGACACAGCTATGTATGTACACAATTATACAAAAGACTGCACATCTTGATGAAAGAGATGCTATTCATAGTACTATGACGTCTGCGCTCCTCCTCAGCATCTGCCAGCCATGCTATTTACATTTGTCTGTTAGGAACACACACACACACACACACACACACACACACACACACACACACACTTATACAGGGTTTACAGGGACATGTTCCCATTGGGTTCTTGGTTGAGATAAATGCTATATGGCACACACAAAGACAAACTTATGTTATAGCTTTTATTTGTGAGGGCCTTTGACATGCACATTGAGTGTTATGCAGTAGGCATTAATAACTTTCGCACACATATATACATACACACGCACACACAAAGGTGTAGGGGTTTAATTTTGTTATTAAAAATATCTATATATGTTGTATATACTGGGTTTTGTTCTCAGTTCACTTCATTTATTGCAGTGTAAACTAAGAAAGAATTTCATTGTGTGGGCATACTGGATAATAATTAAGTCTTGAATCAGAAATCTGTACATATAGTATCTCCAAAAGTGAGTACACCCCTCACATTTCAGCAACTCGATTATCATATGTTCTCAAGGGACAATACTATAGAAATGAAACTTGAATATATTTTAGAGTAGTCAATGTGCAGTTTGTATAGCATTATAGATTTTCAGTCCTTTAACAATAACTCAACATACAGTCATTATTGTCTAAATAACTGGCAACAAAAGTGAGTACACCCTAAGTCACACGTCTTATTCATTACGTTCAAGGTTTTGTCTGCTTGACAGGACCACAAACATTTATGTATCTTGTAATAGAGAAATTAAAATTTGGAGCTTTGAGTACAATTCTCTCATACTGACCACTGGATGTTCAACATGGCACCTCATGTTAAAGACTCTCTGAGGTTTTGAGAATTAGAATTGTTGCTCTACACAAACATGGCCTATGCTATAAGAAGATCGGTAACACCCTGAAACTGAGTTACAGTACAGTGGTCAGGGTCATACAGAGGTTTTCCAAGACGGGTTCCACTCGGAACAAACCTCACAAGGGTCCATCAAAGAAGTTGAGTCCTCGTGCTGTGCATCAGGTGCAGAAGCTGCTTCAAAAAACTTTACTGAGTGCTGCAGCATTGATTTAGAGGTTGTAGAAGTGGAAGGTCCGCCTGTAAGTGCTCAGACCATACGCCGCACACTGCAACAAGTCGGTTCCCAGAAGGAAGCCTCTTCTGAAGCTGTCTCAAGAAAGCAAGAAAACCCACAAACTGTTTGCTGAAAACAATCTGACCAAGAGCATGAATTACTTAAACCATGTCCTCTTGTCTGATAAGAATAAGATAAACTTGTTTGGCTCAGATGGTGTCCAGTATGTGTGGTGATGCCCTGGTGAGGAGAACCAAGAAATTGTCTTTTGCCTACAGTCAATCATGGTGGTGGTATCATCATGGTCTGGGGCTGCATGAGTGCTACTGGTACTGGGGATCTGTGGTTCATTAATGGAAACATGGATTCCAACATGTAATGTGAAACACACAACTGCCTTGATGAGAAAGCTGAAGCTGAAGGTGATGGAGTGTCCAAGTATGTCTCCAGACCTGAACCCAATTGTGAACCTGTGGTGCATCCTCAAGCGGAAGGTGGAGAAGCGCCATGTGTCTAACATCCAGCAGCTCTGTGATGTCATTATGGAGGAGTGGAAGAGGATCCCAGCAATAACCTGTGCAGCTCTGGTGAATTCCATACCCAGGAGGATTAATGCAGTGCTGGATAACACTGGTGCTCACAAAATATTGACACAGTTTTGACACGTTCACTTAGTGTGTACTCATTTTTGTTGCCAGTTATTTAGACAATAATGGATGTATGTTGAGATATTTTCAGAGGACAGTAAATCTGTACTGATATACAAGCTGCACACTGACTACTTTAAAATATATCCACGTTTCATTTTTATAGTATTGTCCCTTGAGAAGATATAATAAAATGGTTGCTGAAATGTAAAGAAGGGTGTACTCACTTTTGTGAGACAACGTAACTCTAGTACTGTACTAAAAAAAAGGGGGGCTGGAAAAATAAGTCATTTTTCATGAATACAGTGACACGGTTGGCCATAGCATCTTGGTAAAACGGCTTAATCCTATTTGGTTATCCAGTTTTGCTGATGATTCGTTTATTTACTGCACTGCTTCTTGTGCCTCACAGGCGTTATAATATTTACAGTAGTTTTTTGACATGGTCCAGTTACAGTTACAAAAACAGAAATTGTTTTTCAGCTCTAAAAAAAATATTTTGAAATGCTGAAAACAAATCCATATAGTTTCAATGTTATGGCTGATCAGTGTATCTCAGACAGAGAAATCTTTGAGCATCCTGCCAAAGAACTTCCTAAGAAAGTAGTAAAAAAATTTATTTATTAAGGTTTAATGCATATGCGATACAATCATATTCCAAATATACATATTCCACATATTCCAAAGACTGTTCACATTGGCAAGAATGGAATATTTTGGTGGAGACAGGCGTGTTCTCTTACACACATACTAGAGATTATCATGTAAATCTGGTAAGAGATTCACAACTGTCCAACTTGATGTTAAAGCTTCCATTCAATTTTGAAGAATCTTTTCAATAAATTCGCAATTAAAAACACAGAATACTTGGCTCTGTGCTGTAGGGTGAGAGAGGACTGCATCTTGTGTCTGATGTTGTTCAGTTCGGAATTTCACTATCTTAGTGGTGTTACCTGAAAAATCAGCAGCTGTTGCACTCACCACAAACTATGCAGAAGGGAATTTCTTCGACATCCTGCTGCTGCATTCTTCAGAGTAACAGAATTGCCGGCACCTGCTGGAGTACTGCTGTCAGATTTGACCTGACAATCATTCTACCTGAAATCAAAACATCTCGACACTGGTATTAATTCTATCGTGCTGTACGGATTTGGAATTTGGGATTCACTCAATATGCAGGACTACACTAGACAAACACAAGATTGGACACGCATCCTGGGACAGACTGCAGATTTTTTTTTTTTGCAAAACTCCATTTTTCAGCCTGGGGGGATAGGGACAAACCAAAACATTCTGCACACACTCAGCCAGAACATGAGCTCTTTATTTAGTTAGCTCGAAATAAAATTTACCTACCTTCTACTTGTTTTCTGAAATATTGATGTGTAGTGAATGCGTTGGGATGCCACAGCCTGATCCTGTCCACCTCAGGTGAATGGCGGATCCCACATGAATCCCTAAATAGCCAGAAGATAAAAGGTTCACAATAGACACTGTCAGAAAGCAGCTTTACACAAATGTAGAGCTATATTCAATTTCTTACAGTATTCATACAGTTTCCAACATTAAACACAGCAGCAGTTCAATCCCAAAACTGGAACAGTCTGTCTTCTCCTCTTATTACACACAATGTACTAATCAGATTAGCGTGGCCTCTACAGGCAAGTTCATGCCCTATGACTCTAGTGAGGACATAAGTGCCCTCCTTTCCTGCCCCGAAGAAATAACATGTCACATTGCACTAAGAGTTTAAGCTGGCTGGTGGGTGCCCATCAGACCATAGATACCTTGACTGGTGGTCCAGGACCTCCAAATCCAGAATGGACTTGTCAAGGCCTGTACCTTACAGGGTTTTTTTTTTTTTTTTACCAGATACAACACAAGACTATAATCCATTCAAAAATCTAGACAGATTATGGACAAAAGTATTGGGACACCTGACTTTTCCAACCATATGTGGTTTCTCCTTAAACTGTTACCTTAAAGCTGGAGGCACACAATTGTACAGGATGTCTTTGGATGCGGCTGGATTACATTTTCTTTTCATTTGAACTAGGAGACCCAAACCTGTTCCAGCATGACAATGCCTACAAGCACATGACAGATCTGCACAAGCACACTCCAAAATCTGGTGGAAGATCTTCCCAGAAGAGTGGAGGTAATTTATAACAGCAAATGGGAACTTAATGTGGAATGGGATGTTCAACAAGCACATACAAATGTTACAGTCAGGTGTTCACAACGTTTGTCCATATAGTTCCATAGACCATGACAAGCAAAAAAAACTCTGAGATGACATCAGGAAGAAACCTTGAAAGCGAAACCAATTTAAAAGAGAACCCATACTCTTCTCGGAGACACCAGATATGTGCTGACATCATGCTGTGGACAGGTTTCTCAGCCACAAGGACTGAACCGCTTGAGAGGAAAACCTTTTTTTTGTCCGATTGGACATGACCAACACAATGTGAGTGACACGAGTGGCTTTTAATATGCGAACGTCCTTAAGTGATCAGGCGGGGCTTAGGTTTGAAACTGATTGAACATCTCTGGAGAGACCTTAAAATAGAAGCACAGTGATGTTCCACATCCAACCTGACAGAAGTTCTACAGAGAGGCGTGCCAAGCATGAAGCATCATATCCAAGAACATTGTAGTCACGGTCGAACAAATCATTGAATAAAGGATCTAAATTTCCACGGGGAGTTGTGGCTCCAGTGGTTAAGGCACTGGATTACTGATCGGAAGGTCGGGGGTTCAAGCCCCGGTATTGCCAAGCTGCCACTCTTGGGCCCTTGAGCAAGGCCCTTAACCCTCTGTGTGCTCCAGGGGCGCCGTATCATGGCCGACCCTGCGCTCTGACCCCAGCTTCCAAGCAAGCTGGGATATGCGAAGAACAACATTTCACTGTGCTGTAATGT
>JAAIIK010000163.1:213797-235338 GCA_014706435.1 Silurus glanis
TATATATATATATATATATATATATACTTTACCTGGAACAATTTCAAGCAATCATGCATCTACTTTATTTTTTGTCTAATCCTTTGATTTACAAGCTTGTTTAAATTGTATTGTTATTGGCTGTAATCAGATACACTGTTTAAAATGTTTAAAGTTTATACCACATCATTTCCTACACACTTACAAAGTGTACCTGAAGACTTCAAAGTTTAAATGTGTGTGGAATTAACTGTGAAATTTTGATAAAAGCCAACAGCCAAAATGTGTAATGACACTGCCATTAAACTAATATTTATTTGTAGTTGATGACCATGGGATCATGGGTGCTTCTTGTTTCCTTAATTGTGTATCCTTTAATTAGTAATCTCAAACCGAAGAGCGTTAAATCTTGAGTTTAAATGTACCATAATGTTACTTATTTTGATAGCTTTATTAAGATTTATTACGAATATTTTAATCAATCAAGTTTCTTAAGTGCACACAGGTTATGCACCTATACAATAAAATGACTTGAAGTAATGCTTGAGTGAGGAGGGATATTTCAGTTTATAAATAAATTCCATCAATCCCCTCCTTATTTTTTTGTCCTTTTTTCTTGCATCCTAGAAAAAAAGGAAACAAAGGAGGAATTCAAGGATGCACATCTGTTTAACATACCCATGTGTATTTGACGTTTTGTTAAGAGAACACAGCTGCATCATATCCAGTCATGTTTGTTGAACTGCTTTTAACTGCTTTAACATGTTTTTATAAATATTTCTTTCTACATGTTAATAAAGTGCATCATGAGTTCATCTTTAGATTTTGATGATCAAATATCCAACAACATTCTCTAGATGCCCATGAGCATGAATAATATACCTGAATGTTACTGTTACTCTTTACATTTTTTCAAAGGCATTCAGAAGGAGGGGTTAAGGCTGATGAGGATAGATCATTAGAGAAACCAGAAGCGCCCCTTAATGGTGGTGACATTGATCATACATTGAGTTACACATATTCCACCGCATAACTACTTAACATAAGATTTGATTTTGTTCTTTTTGCAACCCTAACAGGTAATCATTAATATTCCTGAACTACTATCAAGTATGTTGGATGTAAGTGTTCACGATAAAACTCAAAATCCAAAACATTTTTTGTGATATGTAATTTATGTAATTGTTTTAACTGAAAATAATTAAGCTGTTCTAACACTTGTCACTTGCCACAGTATGAAGTTTCTTGAAAAATTTGGCATATAATTTACACACTGTCTCAATACTGAAATTCTTTTATAGTATAGCTCTTCTATTTACAAATGTTTATTGCACAAACTGTAAACGATAATGATACTACTAATAGATTTAACATTAATAGATTTCAGATAAATAAAATTAATGACATGATGCTAATATCATGTTCTAATTTACTGTCTGTGTACATGCGTTTTAGACATTAAATTTAGTTTCATATATGTGACCGTATGTATGAGAATTGAATTGCCTTGATTGGATTTAAATGATATACAATTCAATACAATAAGCCAGTTTTGAAAAACTTGAACTGTTGCACCACTTGAGTTAACGGTGGTTCGAGGAGGCGTAAATTGAAATCAATGATTAGTCAGAAATACTACAACAATTTAATGAAACCATCAGTAAACAAAGTTCTGTGTCACAGGAATGCAGTAGAAGTAAAAGATTATGTTGAGTTGGGTCCAGTGTCTGATGAGGTTCTGTTGCATCCACCTACTATGCATGATGTTGATAATGACACAGCTGACCAATCAGACTTCCACTCTGATACTGATTCAGAAGCACCAACAAGTGAATTTCTTTTAAGGAGTTTGCAATATTGGGCTTCTACCTTCTTTGTCTCACTTGTTGCACTCACTGCACTTTTCCGTATTTTGCGAATGTTTCATCCAGAATTGCCCAAAGATGACAGGATAGTTCTTACGCCCCAAACCGATGTGTCCACAATTAAGATACAGAGTGGGGAGTAGAGTTATCCCCTGCTTTACCGCGGATTCGAATTCCGTGCCCTCATTTCTTTGCGAAATTGCATTTGCCATATAATTAATTTGTTTCGCAGATTTTCCCGGTCTCTCGCGGATAGCACTATAGACCAAAAAACTTATATGGAATTGTTTGTATGGAGTTTTAATGTATTAATACAAATATAATTATCAATTCTAAAATGAAGTCGAATGTTGAAACAGTACATTACCGAAAGTAATTTATACAAAATTAATTTCGCTATATTCTTGCAAATGTTTTCCGTGTGTGTGGAGGATGATTTACGGCTTAAATAATAAAAAAATAAGCAGTTTTAAGGTGCCGTCCGTTTATCGTTTTGAAACGTAACCACCGTGATAAACGGGGGGTTCTGTATTATCGTTTTGGCTTGGCAAAGGAAATCGTGTCACGTTTAAAAAGCATAATTCTTCCTAAAAAATTGCAAACAGTTTAATATAGATGGGCTTCCACTATTCTAAAGTTGTACACTTCAGTTCTGGCCCATTCTTGCCATTGTTAATTGTGTTATAGCAAACATCCCTTCCTCATTGGCCTTTACTGTGGTATGAAAAAGCCCAAGTGTATATTCGAGTTCATTTCAAAGACATTCAAGACATTTATTGATGATTTGACTAAAGTTTTGAAACTTAGTTACAATAGACAAACTTATTGGTGCAATATGCTCTTTTGTGTGTGATGTCCCTGCCAGAGCCTTTGTTAAAAATACAAAATCTTACAATGGCTACTCTGGCTGTGACAAATTTGTTCAAATGACATTCCCAGAAACTGATGCAAAGTTGAGAAGTGATTCAGATTTTTTTCTTCTATCCTTTTGAATCAACCAACAAAGGCTGTTATAATGTGTGGGGGTTGCATGACAATCTTGATGAAGCCAGGCTCCAAGATATTAAACAAAAAATATTTCCATTGTCCTGACAAGAATGTCTTTATTCCCATGCCACTCATCCATAAAACAATGAATTGTTTGTAGATTACAACATTCTGTAAGAAGCTTGGACTTAACATAATTAATGCACGATTTATTTCTTTTTTTTTTCCCATTATCTGCAAAGGAAAGTTGAAATTCGTGTTATTGCATTCTAGGGGAGTTACTTTTTAAAAAAAAATGAAGCAGTGGTGCATCGTTCAATTTCAAAACGGTGTCACAGAAATTGTGCCACACAGCTGGTTGATTGGAGAGAAGCTTTTATGGCCACCATATCCACCCAAAGACACAGCCAAGGTGCGGACTGCAGATAAAAAATATGAGCTGCCCCCTGAGGGATAATTGACATAGACGAGGTAGGTGTATACGTTCAAATTAAGTATAAGGTCAAATTAAAATCTTTCTGTGTACTTTACAAAATTCAACGTGCAGGCACATATGAAGTAGCTGAGAATAGTTTGAAAAGATATCCACAAGAAAACTGTGACACAACTGATTTGCAGTCTGATGAAGAAACAATGAAGTTTGAAAAAAGAAAATCCAGGTAACACTTAACTTCAGAAGGAACAGAAGTAAAAAAAAAAAAAAATGGAAAGGAATAATAACAGAAATAAAAATGACCAGATGTATCTGAAATGTGCTTTTCCTATTAGACCCGATCCTGTCTACAACAGAGCATCAGAATATACAGAAGATAATGTTAAAAAAAGAACTGCTCTGCCTGGCTTCTAGAATCCTATTTCCAAGTATAACAGTGATGTTTATGTAACCAAGACTGAAGTGTAAAGTCACAGTATGCAATTGTGTCATTGATGTGGACATAAAAAAAATCGAATTTTGCAAATGGTATACATAAAAAATAATCTGCTTCACTGCAGGCCCCTGTTCAATTAACTACCAGAGTCCAGACCTCTGTCCAGCCTTCTACCAAAAATCGGCCTACCCATCCCTTGGAGTCCTCTGACCAGATGTGCAGAACTTCTCAATACTTGACTGATTCAAGTGACTCATCAGCCCTGCCTGCCATATACCCCTGCTAGGGATAATCTTTTAAGGATCAAGAGGGTATAAAATCCAGAAGTGTTGTTTTTTCCTATTCAATTGAATTACACGGTGCCCAATGTGACATTAAATAAAATTTGTTTTATTTTGAAATGGTAGTTCTCAACCAAAAAGATGTTGAGGTTTTCGTTGGGAGTGACGAGGATGGACAGGATTAGAAATGAGTTTATTAGAGGGACAGCGCATGTGGGACATTTTGGAGACAAGGTGAGGGAGGCACGATTGAGATGGTTTGGAAATGTGCAGAGGAGGGACATGGGGAATGCTGAGGATGGAACCACCAGGAAGGAGGGAAAGAGAAAGACCAAGGAGGAGGTTTCGCCTGTATGCTCCTTGCATGCTCTCCATTCCAAAACTCAAACAAAAACCTTACTTAGCTTTTGCTCTCTGCTTTCTGCTGTTTCCTTCTGTTTAGGTACTGTTTTCTTCCTATCACAATGCAAGTCTTTTGCCAAAAGTCTTTTGTTTCTGATTTAAGTCTTTGTATTGTTACTGAATTTGTATATTTGCAATACAATTAGCCACAACACACACCCACCCACCCACCCACACATTTATATCTACTGTTACATCCTGATACTTGTCCGCTAGGTCACAGACTAAGAGTATTATCAGTCTAAAAAAAATTGAACAAAAAAAGGAACACAGGATTTATTTAAACTTTTTTTTTTTTATTAAAGTGCTAATTTGAGTATTTCAGGGTAAAGGTAGGTCGACTGACTCAACTGTGTGAACATCTGTGGGAAGTTCATTTAACTGCAGTAGAAACCAAAACAATGAAGAGTCTCTTAATTCACAAAAGGAGCATTTGCTATGTTTCCACACGGACGGTTTTAATTGCCGGATGTGGGCATCATGGCGGATTTTGGTGCTTGATTTGAGACTTGGCGCAACCAAGTCTCACAAATGTTTAGTGATAAAAAAAAAAATCTTTCGGTGGAGTAAGTTATATATTTATTTATATTTTTTATAAAAAATGGTCAAACAGAAATGCGCGCTGCATTAATCACGCGTTAATCAAATTTGTGCCGTTAACATTGTGTTAACGTGTTGTTAAAGCACAAAGTTGGAGGAACACAATTATATAGGATGAATTTGTATGCAGTATCATGAAACTTTCCCTTCACTTGAACTAGAAGATGTTCCAGCATGACAATGCCCCTGTGCACAAAGTCAGCTCCATGAAGACATGGTTTACATGGGTTGGAGCGGAAGAATGTCCTGCTATAGACCTCTGATCTCAACCCTACTGAACACCCGTGTGATGAATGTGAACACTGACTGTACCCTAGGTCTCTTCACCTCACTTACATCACTACCTGACTTTACTAACACCCTTGTAGCTAAATGAGCTCCATAAACACACTCCAAAATCTAGTGGAACATCTCAGAAGAGAGGAGGTTGTTATAACAGCAAATCAGAATCATTCATGTTTATGTTTTTTTTTGGATCTCGTTTCTGTTTTCTCCTTGCTCATTCTTGTTGTGCTTGGTTAATTGTTTGCTAATTGCAGACTTTTTTCTGTCACGTTTTTGCCTAAAGATTTGGATTTGCTGGCCATTTATTTCTTAAAATGTTTTGTATGCACCTCTGCTATCGTGCATTCAGCACATAGTGTATATTCAGGGTCAGTTTTAATGACCAAATGCTTTATTTATGCATTTACATAAACATGGATTGGAGAAACATTTAAAAAGTGTACCAAGGCAAAGAAATGCTACTACAACTACAAAGCACAAATCTCAGCTCATCTATAAATAATTGAAACACAGAGGGAAAGAGGCTTTGCGGAATAATGAAGCACCACACAGATGACATGCTTATTAGCATTTTAAAGCCTCTGTACCTTTAACATCTTTCACTTCTTCTGCTCTCGTTCCATCCCCCTCTTGTTTAACTGTCTCCTCTCTGTTTTATTTATATACAACTAAGTGCTAGTGTCACAAGCAGGAGGACCAGGGAGGCTGTTCTTAAGAAGGTTACTGACTAATAGTAATATAAACATACACACAAATTAAATAATATATAGCATGGGTGCTAAGAGAAATGAAAACTATAAAATAATCAGGTACAGTGAGTAGGATGAATGAAAAGACTAGAAGAATGTTCCGGATTTTTTGTTTTTATGCTATGAGGACTGGTTTGATTTAATGATTAGGGATTTAAATTTTTAAGCTTCTGGAGACATGAAGAAGGGCAGTGGTGTGATGCGGGGAGTTGTGTGAGTGTGACGGCACTTCCTCATCTGCTTGTCCTTGTTGGCTGGGTCTTTAGTGTCACACATTAATCCGTGAAGGATTTCTGCTCACCGAACCAGGTAATGAATATTATGTAAAGCCAGCAGAGGATGATCTATTCTCTCCAGTGCGTCCCTGTGAGGTCAGTCCTTGTATCCATCGTAAGTCCAAAAGAGAACCAAAATTCATTTGAATGTTCTCTCAGAACACTATATAGCACACAATTATGAACAAGTACGGTTTATAATCCCAGTATTTCAGTCTGAATAATTCCAATTGGCTGGAAGGTGTGTTGAATCGGTCATCTTAATCACTGTTCTAAACGAACGCAATGTAACCATAGTAACACACCATCACATAGTGAGATAGCTATTGTAAACTTTTCCTAATGACACAGACACTTGCAATTCTCTCTCTCACATACACACACTCTCTCTCATAAGAGTTTTTATTAAAACTCATTCAAAGAAAAGTAATTGCATGTCACAATTATATCTAGCAGCAGAATTCTAGATCGAATGGAAAAAAAAATATATATATATATATATATATTCTTTTTATCCATTCAGACAGTTTTGAACTACAACAACAAGCTTTAACTTATTAGTGCAGGAAATTGTGTCCATGGTATCATGGAAGCATGAAAACTGGAAAATCACACCTAACCATGGATTATCCTGTCTTTTAAGTCAAATTCCTTTTTCCACTGTCCCTCTGGCTACAGTTGACCAGTGGCAGACCGTGCATTTCACACCTAGCCTTTCAATGTCAAGTCACAACAGACATTGTCTCAAAGCAGCTTTACAGAAATCAACAAGGTGAATGGTGAGCATTTGTCCCTGATTAGCAGCCGTGGCGACTGTGGCAAGGAAAAACTCCCTTAGATGTTATGAGGAAGAAACCTTGAGAGGAACCAGACTCAAAAGAGGAACCCATCCTCATTTGGGTGACATCAAGAGTGTGATCATAAATCTTTCAACAATACAGAACACTGGAGAGTGAGAATGGTGAATCGACAATGGTGTCCTATCTAAGTCAATCTATCTCTCAATACTATAGAAAAGCATCAATATTAAGCAGAATAACAGAGCACTGCATCACAGACAGGTATCTCATACAGTAAGAATAAATGTCATTACTAAAGCAGGAAACCCAATGAACACAATTCAACAAGTCTCCTTTCACTGTAGCCACAACTACACCACCCGCATACATCATCTCTAGCAGAAGCATCGATTTTAACCTCATAAAATGACCCCGGGTTTTCCCTGCATTTGTGTGCATTACGGTTTTCCTGGGAAATTGAATTGAAGGCAAATTGTGTGGTTTTGTGCAAATTCTAAAAAAGCTTAACAACTGTTCCGAACAGTTTTGACTTTTGTCCAGCTTTTCTTGAAAAGTCAATGTTGTAAATGTCCTGCAACCAAATCACAAATCATTTTCTCTTTCTTTGTCAGTCATTGTGGAATACAAATAACAGCAAGCAAATCCACGCGAACATATTTGAACTTGTGCACTTTATGCAGCAGATGTGGGTTAATAGTTTTGACTAGCGCTGACCATCCAATTTAAGGACGTGAAAAAACGGTTGCCGTGTTTGGACGCATTTGAGGGGGGCCTTGGAGTAAGCAAGTAAGCCACACCTTCAAGCAACATGCATTTGAATCAATAGGATGCTGGCATACAAGTAATTCCCTTTGACCCCAGCAACGTGTGAGGACTTCAATCTGAAAGAATTCAATACATATTCAGTGAAAGTCATTGGATTCTGATAGATTTTAGACCAGCAGAGAATGCCTTGCTGGCCCTGACGTCCCGGCACTGCAGTTATCTTAATATACACCTACACTAGGATTTCTATAAAACTGCATTGTGATGATGTCTGTTATTCAACACACCATACAAACAAAATTAATCCAGATTAGTATGCTTCTCAATGCTCCTCCACTGTCTTTCCTTTACCAATGGTACATCTAAAAGTGAGGAGTAGCCTCTAAAAGTTTATTTATTAATACCATAGGTTATTTATACTGAGATTTGGCATGAATAACAGGACAGTGTCAGTGAGATGATAATACTGACTTTTCCTGAACAGACACCCAGCAGGAAGCTCTTTATTTAAGCGGAAAATCTATGAGTCATGAGTGCTCAGGGCAGACTGGCTCACGGTGTACAGGAAAGATCAAATGAGGCATTCTCCCCCCCCTTTCCTTAGACCTAGGACACGATGGACCTTTCTGCCAAAGCTGCTATTCAAGGAAACAAGTCGGCTGGATTAGAGTTGATGCAATGTTGCCAAACAAGTAGGGCTGCATGATATAAATGCGACTTCCTGTCTGTCTAAGATAAAGACAATACATAGTGTGCTTTCTTTTCTGGCATCCACCTTTGCTAACAAACATATTTCGATGAATTACTCTAGATTGTTGTAGACAGCAGCAGTCTTAATTGCTGTAAAAATACACAAGACTGAAATAAAGAAGCAAGGCTGAGGCTGATTTCTTTCTAACCCAGACTGTAGATTCATAGCAGCTTATCAGTGGCAGTAGGGTGAGGTGATTATGCAAACTGAAATGGATTTGATCTCCATTCATTGATACCACCTTGTGATATGATGCATTATCTATAATAGTTTCATTATGGCCCTATTGATAAATATTAAGGTTGTAGCTTTCCCATCTTATATAAAAATCAGCTGTCATTGAATATCCGACTGAATAATCGGGTATTAGGTGTACTTGTAATGCCAGGAGCCACTGCAGCACAGACAGTCCTGAATCTTTTCTGGAGCAAATAAAATTGATCTTCCTAGAGAAACATTTCTGTCAGCGAATTTAGCCTCTTAAACATATACTCGAAGATCACAGTTAGGTAGTGTACAATAGAGCACAGGAACAGCTCATGACCATAAATTTTGGTGCGAAAGAATATAATTAATGAAAATTTAAAAAAAGCATAAAAAAAAGTGTAAAACCTGGCAAGTGCTAGAGGTGTAGACAGTAAAAAAAAGCTACTATCATTAACTAAAGTTGGCAGGTTTGTGTATAAATGACCAGCTATAAAACAAAACCAAATTTAGGGTTTGCATGGGGATAAACCTTTTAGGATGACACCATGGTGCATATCAACTCTATAATCATTTCAATTCATTTTTATTTGTATAGCGATTTTAACAACGGACATTGTCTCAAAGCAGGTTTTAAGAGAGTAAGAGCAGTTACAAAAGAATGTATAAGTATGTATAATCCCTTTTCTCTTTCCCAATCTTGCGATATACACTTGTGATGACGGGCCTCCAGCCCATGCCCACTAGGATAGAAGCACTCCAAAGGCATGGTGCTGAACGGAGAGCGCAAAGAGCAATGGCACATGCCTGGTGGATGCTGATGACTGCAGCAGCTCCTCCCCACCTCTAAATGTTTAAAAGGGTGCCATGGCAACGGTGGAGCGAGCAAGTTCTGTCTCCAAACTAATGCTGGCTGGTTTTCCCTCTCTATTTGCAGGCAGCAGACCCCTTGATGCTTTAAGCAACCTGTAGCATTGCCATGGCCTTGCTTCCACCTCAGAACGAAGAGGGTCTCCTCTCTTGCCCTGCTTGCTCCTGCATCCACTCACACAGTGAGGTGGAGGTGGAGAAGCCAGATCCAGGAAGATATGGTTCACATGGGTTTAGGTAAAAGATCATGAGTAGCCTGATATAGAGCTCTGAGCTTAGCACTACTGGGATGAATTGTAATGTAGACTGCACCCCAGGCCTTCTTACTCTACAGCAGTACCTGATTTTTACTGATGCCATTGTGGCTATATGAGCACAAATCTCCACAAGCACACTCCAAAATCCAGTGGAACATCTACCCAGAAAAGTTATTTATAACAGGAAATGGATGCTAAATGTTGAATGTAGAACTCTTCTGGTCAGGTGTGCACCATTGTCCATATAGTGTATCAGAAAAATGGCACACTGCCTGGACGTTCGCTTTATTTGCAGAATTGTATTCGATTGAATTGCACTTACTTGCTTTAATCTGGTTTGGCATTAAATTGTGAACCTGGCAACTCTTTGTGGTGGACAGTGACAGAGAATTGTTACTCCATTAAGGTACTTAAGTACATTTTTAAGAAGTACTTTATCAAAGTAGTTCTATTCTGGGAAACTTTGACTTCACTATATTTGATGTGTAATATCTTAACTTACATATTTACCGCTACATTTCTGAAAAAACATGCCATTCCTTACCACACTGAATTAAATAAATAAGTTGTATTTAATGAGGAGCTGTCAACCCAGCCATTAGGGTTGCACAAGCCAGTGCACTCTTAGTGCCGGTCCCAAGCCCGGATAAATGGGGAGGGTTGCGTTAGGAAGGGCATCCAGCGTAAAACATGTGCCAAATCAAATATTCGGATCACGAATGCGGATGATCCGCTGTGGCGACCCCTAATGAAAGAAGCCGAAAGAAAGAAAGAATGAGGAGCTGTCAAGAGCCCACAAGCATAACCCCATTGTTCTCTCAACTATAGAAAACTCTCTTAATTGTCTTAAATATAAGGTAGGATGTGCAGAAAAGTGAACTGAACTGCATCAATTGTTCAAATATAGCTCTTGTAGATCACTACTCTTACTTTGGATACTTGATGTATGTTCAAAATGTATGTATTTAAGCTTTGTACAGTGCATCCGAAAAGTATTCACAGCACTTCACTTTATCCACGTTACAGCTTTTTTCCTAAATGAAATAAATGCATTATTTAATGAAAATAAAAAAACGAAAAACTAAATCATGTGTACATGAGTATTCACAGCCTTTGCATGACACCTAAAATTGAGCTCAAGTGCATCCTGTTTCCACTAATCATCCTTGAGATGTTTCTACAACTTGATTGGAGTTCACTTGTGGTAAATTCAGTTGATTGAACATAATTTGGAAAGGTACACAAATGTCTATATGAGGTCCCACAGTTAACAGTGCATGTCAGAGCACAAACCAAGCCATGAAGTCCAAGGAATTGTCTGTAGACCTATGAGACAGGAGCCAGCGTTTCTCTGTGAAAAGAGGAGAACTTTCCAGAAGAGCAACCATCTCTGCAGCACTTCACCGATCAGGCCTGTATGGTAGAGTGGCCAGATAGAAGACTCTCCTCAATAAAAGGCACATAACAGCCAACCTGGAGTTTGCAAAAAGGCATCTGAAGGACTCTCAGACCATGAGGTAAAAAAGAAAAACTATTTGGCCTAAATGCCAAGCATTTATGTCTGGAGGAAACCAGGCACCGCTCATCACCTGGCTAATACCATCCCTCCAGTGAAGCATGTCAGGATCGAAGAAAAGATCAATGCAGCAATGTACAGAGACATCCTTGATGAAAACCTGCTCCAGAGCGCTCTGGACCTCAGATCGGGGCGACGGTTGATCTTCCAACAGGACAACCACCCTAAGCACACAGCCAAGATAACAAAGCAATGGCTACAGGACGACTATTTGGATGTCCTTGAGTGGCCCAGCCAGAGCCCAGACTTGAAACCGATTGAACATCTCTGAAGAGATCTGAAAATGGCTGTGCACCAACGCTCCCCATCCAACCTGATGGAGCTTGAGAGGTTCTGCAAAGAAGAATCGGAGAAACTGCCCAAAAGTAGGTTTTCTAAGCTTGTAAAATCAAACTCAAAAAAATACCTGAAGCTATCATTTTTCTTTTTTTTTTTTTTTACTTTTAATACATTTGCAAAGATTTCAAACGCACTTCCTTCATGTTGTCATTATGGCGTATTGTTTGTAGAATTTTGAGGAAAATAATGAATTTAATCCATTTCGGAAAAAGCCTGTAACATAACAAAATGTGGAAAAAGTTAAGCGCTGTGAATACTTTCCGGATGCACTGTACTTTTTTTTTATCAAGTACAGAAATGTAGTAATTTTTCCAATACTGGCAACCGTGTTATGAACCATCCTGTTTACAGCTCCACCTCTGCTGATAATATTAATAAAACAAGCATGGGGTAGTGTAATTGCTGCCTCTTTTATTGGTGCTTGTTCAGTTACCATTAATAACTAATAGGTTCAATAATAGCAACATAGTCACTGATCTACAATTTAGACGCCATTAAAGTGAGCAATTTGATGAAATATTGACTTTTGTCAATTGCATTTATAAAAAATACAAAAAAATCATCTATCAATCACAAGAAGTATTTAGTATTTCATCTGACTGGTAAATGATGGTTTTATCAAGATGAACACTTGATTGGTTACTTTATAAGCTTGGGTTCTGGTGCTGAGTTTGCTGTTAGTTCACAGTAGCCTGAAGCCAATCCTATATCTGATGTGTAGAGATAGAAACAGGAAAAACTACCATTCCTTAATGCAAAGATGATGACTGAAGAATCCTGAGGGAGATTCAACATCATCTCAAGGGAGTTGGAGGAATAAAATTCATTAGGTATCCAATGAGCTGTCACATTTATCTAGCAGTGTGACCTTGCTTATAATTAATGTTTTGTTATTATCAACAGCTTTTACTACAGGATGGTTTAGTGGTAGAAGCGATCCTGATTAGAGCAACTGATAGCGCCTACATTGTCGTACCGTTTATTTATTGCTGAATTGGATGATTTAAAAAGAATTCTTCTTTTCCCCATTTAGGAACAGTTTAAGACACAAACTAGATAGACACAAGTGGGCAATTAACTATGAATAAAAACACAAACAGCGGACAGAACTAGAGCTAGTTTGTGGATACCTGAGCATATGTCTTGTGGAACATCCCCTTCCACATTTAGTCCCCATTTGCTATTATAACTTTCTTTCAGCTTCTCCCATCAGGGGTCGCCACAGCGGATCATCCGCATGTTTGATTTGGCACATGTTTTTACACTGGATGCCCTTCCTAACGCAACCCTCCCCATTTATCCGGGCTTGGGACCGGCACCAAGGCTTGTGCAACCCTAATGGCTGGGGTTGGTTTCCTGACCGGGGATCGAACCCGGGCCGCAGCGGTGAGAGCATTCTGGAAAGATGTTCCACCAGATTGTGGAGGGCGCTTGTGTTCATTCAGCTTCAAGGGTGTTAGTAAAGTCAGGTACTGGGGTAGGTGAGGTGAGGAGGTCTGGGGGGCAGTCAGCGTTCAATTCATCCCAAAGTTGTTCAACAGGGATCTATAGCAAGACGACTCCACTCAAGATCTTCCATTCCAACCCATGTCAACCATAATAACTGTGGGTCTCCTAGTTTAAGTGATGGTAATTCTACTGCATCAATTACACATTCTATACAATTGTGTGCCTCCAACATTTGTGGTAACAGTTTAGCGAAGAGCCACAAATGGCTGAAAAAGTCAGATATCCCAGTACTTTATGAAGTATTATAAAAAGTACAGTATGAATGAACAGGACTTCACAGGCCATTCCACTGGAGCGAGATGGTGTGTTCACACATGGAACACACTGAGACATTACAAAGGAGGCAAAATCTGGAGACAAATCAGTCCTCACAGATTTGCCCACCACATACTGTCTAGTAACATAAAAGCACGAGAACCCAGACTTCTCCTGTTCTCCCTCTCAGATTGATGAAGCTGCGAATTGTTGCTGTGGTGATGTCATTGGTTGCCTGGCAACTGCTGCCCCTGGGTTACCCATGACTAAGGCTGCAATATGAACATTCCTGAAGATTTCGGGGGGTTGTTGCGTTCATCTCTGTAAGATCTCTTCTCTTTTCTCAATATATATAAAGTGCATGAGAATGCGGATAAAACGGCGACTTCACTTTAGACTTCTTAATATATATATTAAGGATGAGACAGACATAAAATATATGGATGAGACAGACATAGCAGTAAAAAGAGATGATGACACAGCACATTCACACACACCCTGCCCCATGTAATGGATTCGGATGGCCTTAAAAAGATTTGGAAGATAATACCAGTGTTTTATTATGTTATGTTAAGATCTAAAAGGTAAGACTGATGTTAGTATTTCATGTTAGGATAAAATAATGTTGTAACGTGGTGGTATGTGCACTACATAAAGAAAATAATTTGAGTGGTCAATCTCAGGCTTCCACACAATGTCAAAAATGTGATCAATTCAGTAGCCGCTGATTAATTTGTGACCGTTCTGGTTCAGAATCTGGGGTAGACTTATAATTCATTTGGAAGTAATATTGAATATTGAAAGACTGACATATGGTAAAAAAAAAGTATGCAGTCAAATGACCATCCCATCTATATGAATGCTTGTTGGACATCTCATTCCAAAACCATGGGCTGTTCTACAACACTTTGCAGCTATAACAACCTCCAACCTTCCGAGATGGTTTTCTACAAGATTTTGGGCTATGCCATTGGGAATTTGTGGCCAATCTGTCAAAAGTGCATTACTATGAAGGTCTGGCTTGCAGTGATGTTTCAATTCATCCCAAAGCGGTTCAGTGCGGTTGAGGTTGCGGCTCTGGGCTTTCCGCTGGTGTTCCTCACCTTTATGGACCTCACTATTTGTGCACAGTCATGCAGGGATGGAAAAGGGCCTTCCTTAAACAGTCAGGACAAAGATGGATGTATATCTTCTTCTTCTTCTTTCGGCTGCTCCCATTAGGGGTCGCCACAGCGGATCATCCGTCTCCATACCACCCTGTCCGCTACATCTGCCTCTTTCACACCAACTACCTGCATGTCTTCCCTCACCACATCCATGAACCTCCTCCTTGGCCTTCCTCTTTTCCTCCTACCTGGTGGCTCCATCCTCAGCATTCTTCTACCAATATAATTCATGTCCCTCCTCTGCACATGTCCAAACCATCTCAATCTCGCCTCCCTCACCTTGTCACCAAAACATCCTACATGCGCTGTCCCTCTAATAAACTCATTTCTAATCTTGTCCATCCTCGTCACTCCCAACGAAAACCTTAACATCTTCAGCTCTGCTACCTCCAGCTCCACCTCCTGTCTTCTACTCAATGCCACTGTCTCTAATCCATACAACATCGCAGGTCTCACCAAAGTCCTATAAACTTTCCCTTTCATTCTTGCAGAAACCCTACTATCACAAATCACTCCTGTCACTCTTCTCCACCCACTCCACCCTGCCTGCACTCTTTTCTTTACTTCTCTAACACACTCTCCATTACTTTGCACTGTTGACCCCAGGTACCTGAACTCCTCCACCTTCTCCACCTCTTCTCCCTGCAACCGGACCACTCCACTGCCCTCCCTCTCATTCACACACATGTACTCTGTCTTACTCCTACTGACTTTCATTCCCCTTCTCTCCAGCGCATATCTCCACCTCTCCAGGCTCTTCTCAACCTGCTCACTACTCTCACCACAAATCACAATATCATCCACAAGCATCATAGTCCAGGAAGACTCCTGTCTGACCTCGTCCGTCAACCTGTCCATCACCACTGCAAACAGGAATGGGCTCAGGGCCGATCCTTGATGTAGTCCAACCCTCACCCTGAACTAGTCTGTCGTTCCTACAGCACACTTCACTGCTGTCACACTGTCCTCATACATGTCCTGCACCACCCTCACATAATTCTCTGACACACCTGACTTCCTCATACAGTACCACAGCTCCTCTCTCGGCACCCTGTCGTACGCTTTCTCTAAATCCACAAATACACAATGCAATTCCTTCTGTCCTTCTCTATACTTCTCCATCAGCATCCTCAAAGCAAATAAGGCATCTGTGGTGCTCTTCCTCGGCATGAAACCATACTGTTGCTCACAGATGGTCACCTCTTCTCTCAGCCTGGCTTCCACTACTCTTTCCCATAACTTCATGGTGTGACTGATCAACTTAATTCCCCTGTAGTTACTGCAGGTCTGCACATCTCCCTTATGCTTAAAGATCGGTACCAGCACACTCTCTCTCTCCATTCCTCAGGCATCCTCCCACCTTCCAGAACCTTGTTAAACAATCTGGTTAAAAACTCCACTGCCATCTCTCCTAAACATCTCCATGCTTCTACAGGTATGTCATCTGGTCCAACCGACTTTCCACTCTTCATCCTCTTAATCGCTGCTCTCACTTCCTCCTTACTAATCCTATCTACATCCTGCTTTACCAACTCCACATCATCCAACCTTCTCTCTCTCTGATTTTCCTCATTCATCAGCTGCTCAAAATACTCCCTCCACCTTCTCAACACACTCTCCTCACTAGTCAACACATTTCCCTCTCCATCCTTTATTGCTCTAACTTGCAGCACATCCTTCCCAGCTCGGTCCCTCTGCCTGGCCAATCGGTATAAATCCTTTTCTCCTTCCTTAGTGTCCAACCTCTCATACAGCTCCTCATATGCCTTTTCCTTGGCTTTCGCCACATCCCTCTTTACCTGCTGCCGCATCTCCTTGTACTCCTGCCTACTTTTCTCATCACTCTGTCTATCCCACTTCTGTTTTGCCAACCTCTTTCTCCTTATGCTCTCCTGCACTTCCTCATTCCACCACCACGTCTCCTTGTCTTCCTTTCTATTTCCAGATGTCACACCAAGTACTTTTCTAGCTGCCTCCCTCATCACTCCTGCAGTAGTTTCCAAATCACCCAACACCTCTTCACCACCACCGAGCCCCTGTCTGACCTCTTCCCTGAACCTCACACTACAGTCTTCCTCTTTCAGTTTCCACCATCTTATTCTTCTTTCAGTCCTCACTCTCCTTCTCTTCTTCTTCGCCTCCAAAACCATCCTACAGACCACTATCCGATGCTGTCTAGCTACACTGTCCACTGCCAACACCTTACAGTCTCCAATCTCCTTCAGGTTGCATCTCCTGCATAGAACATAGTCCACCTGTGTGCACCTTCCTCCACTCTTATACGTCACCCTATGATCATCCTTCTTCTTACAATAAGTGTTCACCACTGCCATTTCCATCCTTTTAACAAAATCTACCACCATCTGCCCTTCCACATTCCTCTCCTTAAGGCCATACCTACCCATCACCTCCTCATCACCTCTGTTCCCTTCACCAACATGCCCATTAAAGTCTATCCCAATCACCAATCGTTCTTTCCTAGGTACACCATCTACCACGTCATCTAATTCACTCCAGAATCTTTCCTTCTCCTCCATCTCACAGCCAACTTGTGGAGCATAGGCACTGATGACATTTATCATCATCCCTTCAACTTCCAGCTTCACGTTCATCACCCTCAGAAACTCTCTTCACCTCCACTACACTCTTACTGTACTCTTCCTTCAGAATCACCCCTACACCATTTCTCTTTCAATCCACACCATGATAGAACAGTTTAAACCCACCTCCAATGCTCCTGGCCTTACTCCCTTTCCACTTGGTCTCCTGAACACACAACATATCTACCTTTCTCCTCTCCATCATATCAGCTATCTCTCTCCCTTTACCAGTCATAGTGCCAACATTTAAAGTACCAACCCGAACCTCCACTCTCCTACACTGCTCCTTTTCCTGCCATCTCTGTAGACGTCTTCCTCCTCTCCTTCTCCTCCTTCGGCCAACAGTAGCCCAATTTCCACCGGTACCCTGTCGGCTAACGATACCTGTGGCGGTCATTGTTAACCCGGGCCTCGACCGATCGTGTATGAAATTCTCATTTCTGATCCGCATATTTGATTTGGCACATGTTTTACGCTGGATGCCCTTCCTAACGCAACCCTCCCCATTTACCCGGGCTTGGGACCGGCACTAAGAGTGCACTGGCTTGTGCCTCCCTAATGGCTGGGTTACAAAGATGGATGTATATAATGATCTAAAATGCTATTGCATTTTAAAGCATTAATATTAACATTACACTTAACTGGAACTATGGGATCCAAAGCCCGAAAAACTAAAATATTTGACCTCTTCTAGAAACCTTTCCTGCTTTCTGGTAGTTAGAATTTTCCTGGCATCTGCCAAACCCAGATTAATCCACAGGGCTGCTAGTTCAAGAAGTGTAATATATCACTCTTGAGAACACAGAGTGCTGGGGTAGTGGGATTTACACCTACAGCTGACTTTTGGTTTTGTACACAGTGAGCTCAGGCTTGTGTGTATCTGCTTGGTCATTAACACACAATTTACGAAGCTCCTGATGCACAAATCTTGTGTTGACGTGGCTTCCAGCAGCAGTTTGGAACTCTGTAGTGAGTGAAGCAACACAGGATAGGTGAGTTTCGCCTACTTTAGCTCTCGGTGGCCCAAAGCTTCATAGCTGAGCTGTTGTTGCTCCTAGATACTTTCATTTTTATAATACATGTATTATTTGATACATCGGGCGTTTATGGCAATATGGGTTTTATCTGGGGCTTCATTTTCTTCTGGTCTCTTTGTGAGGTTTTGCTGGCATATAGACACATACATGAGATTTTCCCTTGAATGCTACCATAATATCCTGAACTGCATGATATACTTCAGGAGGTATGCAAAGAAACCGATCTCGGAGATCTTGTAACCACGGCCTAAGTTTCCAAATTTTGTCTCTCTTCGCAACTTCAGACACACTGAGGATGTCCTGAAAGTGAATCAGTGTCAGTAATTTTAGAACGCGATCACAAGACATCACAAACTGTTGGGTGCTTTGTCTAAATCTCCCAATAGGCCCGAAAATTGGACATCTCTATACCCAGAACCTGCTCAATCAAAAGCGATGGGCCCTGTTTTTCTGCATGGGTCTGGATGATACCGTCATCTCGAAAGCCTCATCACTACTATCTAAGCTGTCCTTGGCAAGCATTGCATTTGGAGTCCACTCCTCCTCTTCATCTTCCCCTAACTGCTTTAGGTCACTTGAATTGCCATCCATAAGCATGTTGATAACACCTTCAATACTGTATTCTGTAATCTGCAAATGGAATCAGATAAAAAATATTTCAAAACATTTTTATTTTTTATTAGTTTGATAAATAATAGAAAACGTTGTATATGGCATTGTGGCAGGATTAAATACATTGGTGATTAAGCAAAATGACCGTATATTCCTGCTGTATCATATTTGATACATTTCAACACAATTTTACTATATCATTCTGTAAAAGAATATATAAATAAATAATGAGTTGCTTCAAAAAAAGAAGTACATATTCATATATATTAAAAAAAAAAAAAATCATATTATTCTTACCAGACCTTTTTCAAAATCAGCAAAGATGTCCCTGCAAAAACAGTCCATGAAGGCAGCCATATTGGAAAAGACTACCTAAAGCCTGCTATTGACTGCAGAGTGTGGATATATCCATTAGGGGGCAGAAGACAAGTCTTAGATTGTATACAACATGTTTTTGAGGAAAGTATTGATAATGCAGGTGTTGCACAGGTCTCAGAAAGTCATGTATCAAATATGATGCATTTGACGTTATAGGGTTCAATTAAAGCTTTAAAGGTGGTGCCTGGATTTGAACTTGTTACCTTCCTTTCCAAAGTCTAATGTCTTAACCACTGAGCTTCCCTCATTTCCCAGTAATAACTTGAGGGCAGAAATATCAAAAATCAAGTCAATTGTGTTACTAAGCTCGTAAATATGCAGCATTCTACTGCTAGTTTTTCTCTTTGTAGTTTGCAGGTCTATGTCCTCGATTTTATACAAAAAAAAAACCTTCAGAAAATGCTGTTATAAACAGGCGTGGCTCAAACATTTGAATTCCAAGGATAGGTATCTACATGCCTTTGTTCATGTCGTGTAGGACTGTTTTTTTAAACAGTTAGAATCAATAATAATCTTTTACAGTAAATACACGACATCAAGTCCATGCACAAGCTGATTTTACACATCCCCATGTAAAGCCAAGCTATATTGGCTTTATTTCTTACCCATGTCGAATAATATTCTAATGTATTACAGTGATTCACATTTACATTCTAGCTGAATACGAATCACATTATTAGAGGACACTCTGTGCCTGTGGACATGTGACCTCTAATGTAGTTGAATCTGCAAGACAGCGCTCTCCACTGGCAAAAAGTGAGCACATAGCATCATAGAGTGAACAGTCCCGGAACAGAGTCTGGCCTATATACAGCATATGTGAGCAAGTATATTTATCTTACTATATATATATATATATATATATATATATATATATTCCATTTATTATCTAAATCATACATATCATGTATTATCAGGTACAGTATATCTCCATAGAGTGTCTTTTCTTTGCAGCTGTAACTGACTGCCACCTAACGGTGATGGTGCTACACTCCAAATTACTAGAAAACTCTATGCTGACTCAGCCTACAGTAGTTATCTCACTTTGTTCCTAACGTCAGTAGATCAACACACAAGTCAGAAGTGGAGCTCATGATATCCAAGATGTTCTACCTTTTAGGAGCTGGAGCAGAAGTAGAAGGAACAAAGTCTGATTTCTGACTCGATGTTCTGGAAAATCACAGCATCTGATTTTCAGGCGAGTTAACGCTTCTTCACAAAATATTTTCCATTATAATTTGCATAATAAGTTGAATAAATGTTTTAACCTCCTAGCAAATGCAACTCATGTAGCAGCACCCCCAAAACCACCAGCTTCAATATTTCACAATTTTGACAGGTTAATACGAGGTGGTATCAAAAAGGTTCAAGACTAGTTTTATAACACACCAACAGATGGCAGCATAAGGCTGCACGCACAGTAACAGGGAGCACCGACCTTCATACGTCAAGTGTGCCAAAAGACATCATTTTGTGTACATCGGGAGCTGCGCAACTGGTTCTATTCTGACCAGTGTAATGTTCTGTAATTCTGACCAGTGTAATGTTCTGGTCAATGAGCTGCAGGGAAACCCTGGGTACTGGATTTAAGGTGAATTTTACTTTGACGAATCACATGTACAGTATTGTTCAAAATAATAGCAGTACAATGTGACTAACCAGAATAATCCAGGTTTTTAGTATATTTTTTATTGCTACGTGACAAACAAGTTACCAGTAGGTGCAGTAGATTCTCAGAAAACAAACAAGACCCAGCATTCATGATATGCACGCTCTTAAGGCTGTGCAATTGAGCAATTAGTTGAAAGGGGTGTGTTCAAAAAAATAGCAGTGTATGCCGTTGACTATACAAACTCAAAACTATTTTGTACAAACATTTTTATTTCTAGGATTTAGCAATCCTGTGAATCACTAAACTAATATTTAGTTGTATGACCACAGTTTTTTAAAACTGCTTCACATCTGTGTGGCATGGAGTCAACCAACTTGTGGCACCTCTCAGCTGTTATTCCACTCCATGATTCTTTAACAACATTCCACAATTCATTTACATTTCTTGGTTTTGCTTCAGAAACAGCATTTTTGATATCACCCCACAAGTTCTCGATTGGATTAAGGTCCGGGGATTGG
>JAAIIK010000163.1:250975-262526 GCA_014706435.1 Silurus glanis
TGTGTGTGTGTGTGTGTGTGTGTGTGTGTGTGTGTGTGTGTGTGTGTCGGATGTCTTGCCCAGGGTCTAAACAGCTTCAAAACAGGCAACCTTGTGATTACTAAGCCATTACTCCAATTACACTGCGTCATGAGCCTACAGAGGTGTGTGTGTGTGCATGTTTACCTGTTAACTCAGAATCATTTGGCTTCATTAGAGAGCATTCATGCGTTCTAGAGCCGTAATTGCCGTGTTTTCCCTGACACTCCGAAACCCTCTCGCGGAAATAATGTGTGCCGACTCAGACCAGCATCCCTGTCTCTCTCTGTCACCCAGAACAAAAAAAGAACCACACTCGCATCCACCCTCGACACGTCTCGGAATATCCCCAGCACACGTTACTGCTCTATGTTGTCTCAAAGCAGCAATTACAAAGACAGTACAAGCACACACACACTGTAGTGAAGTTTTTTGTGTGATGTGATGCGATGACTGAAGTAGCTCTGTGTGTGTGTGTGTGTGTGTGTGTGTGTGTGTGTGTGTGTGTGTGTGTGTGTGTGATTTGTCCTCAGCTGAAAGCTTTTCCATGCCATAATACACCGTGGCTATAAACAGCAGTAGAGGCAGCGATGAAGAAGAAAGCTGTGCATAATGGATTTTTTGGGTGACTTCTGCATTAATCAGTGTCATAAACTAATATTCCCATGTGTCCTTTATGTCCCCTTCTCAGCTTCATTCTCCCATCATCCCTCTCTCTTCTTCTCAGCGTTTTAACGGCATAACTTTCACAGTGTATTACTAAGGCAGTCATAGAGCTGAGTGATGATCTAACACCGTGTTTTCAATTACGGAGCGCATCATAAATCGCACAATAAAGACTACAGATTTCTCGTTGTTTTTCTTACTATTCTCTGTACGCCATTCTAGTACACTAAATGGACCAAAGTTTGTGGTCACCTGACCATAAGATCCGTATGTGCATTGTACTTTGAACATCCCATTCCACATTTAGTCCTCATTTGCTGTTATAATCACCTCCACTCTTTTGGGAAGATGTTCCACTAGATTTTGGAGTGTGTTTGTGGAGATCATTGTGTATGATAATTAGGTCTCTATAACACGACACTCGATATCTTCTACTCCGAACCATGTAAATCATATGTTCATGGAGCTGGCTTTGTGCACAGAGGCATCGTCATGCTGCAACAGGTTTAGGTCTCCTAGTTTAGGTGAAAGACATCCTCAGTGCCTCCATCTTTGTGGTAACAGCGTGGAGAAGAATCATTAATGGCTGGTGAAGGCAGGTGGCCACATTGTGTACTTTCCTAAATGGAATTTCTGCTGCGTATAATCATTGCTCAAACTACATTCCTGATCATTGAAAACATGCGTTAACGAAATGTAAGGACGTAATGGCAACATGCACCACTAAATATTTTCTATAGCAGTATAGACCTGGAGTAGCATAGTGTATTTTGGAGAACAGTATGCATCCTTGATTTTTATGTACATTTTGCCAGAATGCCCTTATCCAGAGCGACATACAATTATCTCATTTATACACCTCAGATCAGTTGAAAATTAAGAGCCTTATTTAGGGGCCCAACAGCTGGAAATTGCTGGTATTTGAACCACTGAGTTTCCCTGAAAAGTTCCTCACATCACTGTTTCTGTTGCAAGAATCCACGCGAAAGGAGAAGGCATTACAGTAACAGCATCTGCCTTTGAAGCGTTTCAGGAGAAATCCTTCATTCTGGTGCTTTACAAAAAATAAAATAAAAAAATAAACAACAAGCCTCCACAGTTTCCTCATCGTCTGATTGCATCTCTTCCAGGGAAGACACCATAATTGGCCGTTTCACACCTCCCACTTTGTGGGTAAAGAATTACTGATTAGTTCCTCTCCTGTTGATATTTATTCCCTCTTTCTCGTTCTCTCGTTCTCTCCCTCCCTCTTTTTTTCCTACACGAAGACACTTCAGCGTAACGATCTCTTTAAAAAACCTGTTCGGCACAATGCTGATTTTCTCCCTCGCTCCATTCAGACATGTCTCTTTGATGAGAAGACGCACCTTCGTAAGACAGTATCTCTGTGTGCAGGAGTCGAGGGTGGCGGAGAGGTCACCGTGAGCCAACGCCACCTAGAGGTAACTGAGAGGACGCTGCACAATTACCAAGAAGTGTGGGTTCATGTGTGTATACGTGTTTGTGTATGTCTATGTGTATGTGTTTGTGTATGTGTATGTGTGTGTGTAAAACCTGAGGGGGTTATTTAAATAGCTGAGTGGGATTAGAGCGCCATTATAACAGCTAATCTGCATATACAACCACAGGGCTGAGCAAGGAGGAGGCAAGCATGCTAAGCCTGTTAGAGACAGGTACAAGATAGCCATGTGTCCTCTCTCTCTCGCTCACGCATGCTCTCTCTACTCTGCGCACGTCCAGTTCCAGAAAATCAAAAAAAGCTGAATACTTGACACATGACACTCATATGGTAATATGACCATCGCACATACTCCCCCTATAGTCCTCAAACAGGCACATGAAGGACATAACAAAACGCTTCATTACAGAACATTTATGAGGATAAGGCAGCATGCAAAGCCTTTAATGAATCAAAGTAAAAACTGGTCAGTTGCCAGAGGCTTCCTTATTAACGCTGGTCCATCAAGCTACGTCCTTATCACTGCATCTGACTGCACCAAGCCTCGGGTCCTGTTACTGTGGCAGGGCTCTCCAGGCAGAGCACCACGGTTACAGTCTCCCAGGTGACAGCACGATGCGAGAGGCTGAGAGAGAACATCGCTCTTTGAAATTCGTAGGTAGTTTGTAGCCAACATATGATTAGTATGCTTTTTGGACATTCCATTCCAGATTTAGTCCCTATTTGTTGTTATAATAGCATCCACTCTTCTGGGAAGATGTTTTACAAGATTTTGGAGTGCGTTTGTGGAGATTAGTGCTCATTCAGCTACAAGGGCGTTAGTAAAGCCAGGTACTGATGTAAGTGAGGTGAGGAGGCCTGGGATGAAGTCAGTGTTCTAATTCATCCCAAAGGTGTTCCAGGGTTGAGGTCAGAGCTCCATAGCAGGCCAGTCAAAATCTTCTAATTCAACCCATATACACCATATGTTCATGGAGTTTGCTTTGCACACAATATTGTCATGCAGGAACAGGTTTGGGTCTTCTAGTTTAAGTAAAGAGAAAATGTCATGCTTCCTCATTCGAAGACATCGTAATTGAGTACCTACATATCTGTGGTAAACATTTGGAGGAGGAACCACATATAGATGGAAAAGTCAGGTTTTTCATATACTTTTGTCCCTATCCTGTAACTTAAACCCTAGGCTGTTTGAAAAACGTGAACCAGTCACACGGTCACTGCATGAAACTGATTTTGCTTTGTTAAGCCCTCGTCCCTTTAATGTTTTGATTATTCCACAAACACAAAACATGCCACTTGAAGAAATCCAGGCTTGGGGCTTCTACCGTATCATTTTTTTTTTCCACATCACTGCATGAACTAACTCTGACACAGCAGACGTTTCCACTTGCGCTCTCCTGACGTGGCTCAAGGGCTAATAGCACTTACTGGAGGAAAACACTAACGAAACAAGATCAATCCTTTAAAGCGGATATGAGCTAAGCTCTAAAAAATTCATCGGTGCCTCTCAAGTTTTTTTTTTTCACCCGAATGAGAGGAGGACTGAGATGAAAGAGAATGCTGCTTTTTTTGGCATGTTCACAGATAGAACAGGCTAGTGTCAGAGCTGATTAGGTAAAGACACTAGAGGCTTTTTCTCGAACCTGATGCGACCTGACATGGCAGAGCTGAGCATATTTATACATTTATGTAAGGTGAGATCGCATTAGCTTTCATACGAGTTGGCACCGGGTGCTTGAGAGCAGGCCTGGAACAAATGTCAGGACCAAAAGCAACCATGTGCCTAAATGCTCTGGATACTTAAGTCTGGTGTGAAAGGCTGCATGCTGTCCAAAGATGAGAATGATCCAAAATACACATTCTTTTTACTCGAAATAAATGAAAAAATAATAAGTGCTTTTCATCAGGATATTTTCATGACTTGTCCTTTGTTTGCTTCGTAAAGCTACACTATATAGACAAACGTTTGTGTCCATAAGATTGGTATGTGCGTCCTGTATGTGCGTTCATCCCAAAGTTGTTCAGTAGGGTTGAGGTCAGAGCTCTATAGCCAGACCACTCAAAATCCCAACCCATGTAAACCATATCTTCATAGAGCTCATCATAGGTCTGCTCGTTCAAGTGAAGGTCAAAATAAATGCAACCACATCTAAAGACACCCTGTTTGCCTTAAACTGTGTGGTAAAAGTTTGGGTAAGAACCACATATAGTTTGGAGGGTCAGATGTCCCAATACCTTTGTCTATATAGAGTAATGTAGTAACATTAACAATATTAATGTGGCAGCCATCTTTGATAATCACTTGTCTCCTGTTTAATACACTTTGGGAACAATTTCCTAAGTTTGAACATCTACTTTGAACTACTTACTGTTTGAACATATGCTTGCTATCTGTATTGTATGCTGTATTTTTCTGATTTGAAATAGCAATTAAAAGCTATGAAAACGTGTATTTTGTGAAAAGACCCTTAGCTATATAGCTTGTAATTCCAGTGCAAAATTAAAGACACACATTGACCACCAGCAATTGTCGTTTTGATTACTGTACACTAGAAGGAAATTGTTTCCAAATGTGGATGTACGTACATATTTTATATATATATATATATATATATATATATATATATATATATATATATACACACACACACAGATACAAATGGTATAGGCTCTGCCTTGGGTTTTATTTAAGTGCATCCGCTGCTTTGGGCTGTGTCAGGTTTTGCCTGCTGTTATCCAAAAAAAAAAAAAAAAAAAAGACCAAGTGGCTGTTTTGTGCACACGTTAATGGAAAGTCCTCTTGGCAATGATTAAACTGGCTATGGGAAAAGGAACCGTTTTTCGCTCGTACATTGAAACCTGTCCGGTCCTTGGCACAGACCTTGAAGAGTTGACTAGGGCGCCATCTAGAGAGAGAGAAGGCATCAATTTGCCCTGTCCAAAGTACCTACAGGTAGAGCCCTGCTCTTGGGTGAAGTTAGGGTCAACTTTGTCATTATCACAATTATCACATTATCACAAAGCCAATGATTTAGAATATAGACAGAAATGCAAACTAAAAAATAGTATGTCATGACATCCCTTATGTCATGACATTCTCGACGTCCCAGAAACCCCAATTTGCTAAAAAAAACTGACAATAAATAGCTTTAGAGCAAAACTAATATCGCAAAAATACGCAACAAAACAATATCATATATAACAAATCTAGGGTCTAGAAGCCAAAATGTGTGTGCCCTTGTGAATCGCCTCTCTGGTGAGGTCAACATGACAGAGTGTAAAGAGCTAAGACTTGTACTTCGGTACGTCGGAGTCTCCTGGCACCGTGCTGTAGGGATGTGCTGAATCAGCCTGAATAAACTGTGACCTGTGAGAATGGTTAATCCAATACTTCTATTTGCACTACCATGCACTCTCACACTTTATGTATATTATTGATCTGTCTTTGAGTTCATATTTAATCTGTATTGTCTCATATAGTCTGTATTGTCTTGTATAATCTAAGCTGAATGTAAAGTGTTATTTATATCTGTACGTTTAAGTCACCAACATTTAGAACCAAATTCCTTGTGTGTGTCAACACAATTGGCCAATAAACCTGATTCTGATTAAACACTTTTTGTACACTTTATGGACAAATGTTTTTGGACACCTGAATCTATATGATTGGTATGATAGTCCCCATTTGGAGTTATAAATACCCTCCACTCTTCTGGGAAGATGTTCCACTAGATTTACGAGGGGGCATGTGGGGTTTTGTGCTCATTCAGCCACTCAGCAGTACTCAAGATCTTCCACTCCAACCAATGTAAACCATAGGTTCATGCAGCTGACTTTGTGCACAGGGGCATTGTCACGCTGGAACATTTGGAACGGTTTGGGTCTCCTAGTTCAAGTGAAGGGAAAATATAATGCTCTCACATTCCCAAACAATTGTTTGCCTTTAGCTTTGTGGTAACAACCAAATATGGATTAAAAAGTCAGGAATCCTATATACGCCATTCGAATGCACAACGTTGAGGTGAATAACCACCCGATGCATCAAAATCGTGTAACGCTCAACAAGCCAGGGATCATCCAGCCGGATATCCAAAGACATCCTGTACAATTGTGTGCTTTTAACTTCGTGGTAACATTTTAAGGAAGAACCACAAATGGATGGAAAAAGCAGGCGTCCCAATACTTTTGTCCATATAACGCATATGCAATGGTGCTCCACCACCAGATACGCAATGCACGCCAGACACATTTCAGGATGTTCTTCACGTCTTGTCTGCGTAAAATAAATAAAGCTAAATGCAAAAATGTCCAATGTGTGTTCTTCACCGAAACACTGCCCCGGGTGTCTCTGGGTGTCCACATGCATGCTAACAAATTTTTTTCTTTCTTTTTTATTTATTTTTTTTTTTGTGACACAAAACTGTGATACAAACATGAGTCCACTCTTCCCGTACAGAGCAAGAAGTGAGCTTTAAAAACACTCAGAGATAAGATCTGTAAATACATGTTCTCACAGGCCAAACAGCAGCCTACACCATGACTCAACATTCAGTCTCTCCTCACACATCCTCTCGCTTTTTCTGGGACTCGTGATTCATGTATTATCTAGTAGTACCTGTCTGAAAACGTAAGACTATCACGTGTCGTGCTGATACAAGGAAACAAACCAACCTGTCAAAAAAAAAAAAAAAAAAAAAAAAGCACAGAACAATCGGCTGCCGAAACCGAAACACAGTGAAGTGTGTGTGAGACGGCTTTTCTTGCCAGACTGGTTTAGCACAATGCCTGCGCTATTAATCCTAGAGGTTCTTCCGAAAAAAGGTTCAGGTCACATCCAATTCAAGTTTTTTTTTTTTTTTTTGTGTTCCCCCTCAAGAAGAAGCTGGTGTGATGGTTCACAATGTGGTGAGCATCAGTGGTCAGGTTTGGTCATCAAAAAAGTGTTTTTGCCACAGCTAAATGAATGAGTAAGCAAACATAAATAAATAAGGTGTATAACAGAACCGCTGTGTGATGCAGAATGGCACTTGCACCGTTTGCTTTGACAAGGTCTAAGCTCTGTGTGTGTGTGGTGTCTAAAAACTGAATGTCAAGCCTGAGGGGGAAAAAAAAAAAAAAAAAACATGAGATAACATAGGATGTCACAGAACATGAGGCTCTTTGAACTGTAGGGCATTGTGGGAAATCTGTAAATGACCTTGGTTCAGACCGCAGTTAGGCAGTGTAAACATGGGCAATCTAAAATCTCTCTGTCTCTCACACACACACACACACACACACACACACACGCAAAAACTAACAAATGCATGTGAGCATTTGAAAGGGAGACACGATCACATGCTTTAAATACACCGGGAAAGCTCTAATGATGCAGATGAAGCAATGGTTCAATGTAGGATTGCAAACATTCCGGATGTTTCAGACACCAGCACTTCATCGGTGCTGTAACAGTGCGTGTTTAAGTCGATCTTAAATGATCTTTTATGTGTAAACGTTTGTTGACACTTAATCATAAGATTCATATGTGCTTTTTGAACATCCCATTTCACGTTTAGTCCCCGTTTGCTGCTATAATATGTGCAGTCAGCATTCAAATTCATCCAAAAAAGCTGTTCTATTGCGGATTACTCAAGATCTTACAGTCCAACCCGTGGAAACTGTTCATGTAGCTCAGGATCAGGTCTCCTAGTTCAAGTGAAGGGAAGATTGCATGCTACCACTCTGTGGTAATAGTTTAAGAAAGAACCAAATATGGCTTGAAAATTATATACTCATACACCGTTCGATTGCGTGGCGTTGAGGTGAATAACCACCTGACGCAAAGTGCGTTAACAGTCGTGAAACACTCAACAAGCCAGGGATCATCCCGCTGACCCCATGGTCATTTTCCATACACTGACAAGTTCAAACTGTTCATGTTTGCAGTGTGAAAGGGACTGAATGGATAAAAATAAATAAATAGTGGCTAATTTGTCTCTTTTTTATATATATATATATATATACGGCTCAATGCAGCTCGATTTCTGCTGCTCACCATCATACACACAGAGATAAAGTAGTGCCATGAGATCGCATTCATTTGCATGAGTTTTATCAAACAGTTATTATAAAAAGAAAGACAGATCGTGTGTGTGCTACACCTCTTCTAAACTGTTGCTGTTAACACCTTGTGACACTTTATTTTGAGTTTCATTTTAAATCAAACTCATCTTGAGCTTCATCCATGTAGCTTAACAAGGTCGTTCAGAACGCCGATTAAACAGACGCTTTCCTTCCAGCAAATCAGATTTCACTATTTATACTGACCATTGTATAATACACTATTCTGAATTGAAAGGTAGCAGGTGACTTTATTACTACATTATTCTTTTTTTCAAGGCTGCCCAGTTAATTGTAGTTTAATTCCGGCGTCGGAGTTTGACTACAATTTTGCTGAGCTCAGCGCTGTGTGTTTACTGACGCAGGTGCATTAACACCACGCAACTCCCCGGACTCGTGTTTGGACTGCCTGCTTTAATTGCTTTGAGGCATTGTGATAATTTACTATCGTTTTTAAATGGTTTTTTTAAATATAGCGTTTAAAAGACTCGTGGAGAATTATTCGAATTAGTTTATTTCTTTGTGCTTTACATTGTAACGTGTCAAATAAACAATATTGGCAAAAGTATTGGGACATCTGACTTTTCCATCCTATGCTTTTATTTTAGAGGGACAGCGCATGTAGGACGTTTTGGAGACAAGGTGAGGGAGGCGAGATTGAGATGGTTTGGACATGTGCAGAGGAGGGACATGAGGTATATCGGTAGGAGAATGCTGAGGATGGAGCCACCAGGAAGGAGGAAAAGAGGAAGATCAAGGAGGAGGTTTATGGATGTGGTGAGGGAAGACATGAAGGTAGTTGGTTTGAAAGAGGCAGATGTAGAGGACAGGGGGGTATGGAGACGGATGATCCGCTGCGGCGACCCCTAATGGGAGCAGCCGAAAGACGAAGAAGAAGAAGACAAAGGAATCTTATGTGCAAACTGGTAAAGTTCACTGAGGCTCCTTGTTCAGACACTTGTTCAGTTCAGCCCACAAACATTCGATAGGATTTACATCATGTTTTCTTAACAGCCAATCGAATACTTTCACTCTGATGCCTTTAAACCAATTCAAAGCTATAGGCCCAGTTGTGACAGTTTCTGGATGATGTCTTGAGGTTTTGCTTTAGTGTTTCAAAATAATCCACCCTGCTGACTATTTTCTGACATGTGCTAGTCAACTTTTTTAGCAGAACATCTCCACACCATGATGCTGCCATGCCCATGCTTCACAGTTGGGGTGTTAGTTCTTCAAAAAAAAAAAAAAAAAAAAAAAAAGCCTCACCCTTCCCAACACGGCACTGAGCAGTATGGCCAATCCCCAACAGCCTGGTGATCACCTGCAGACACTTTAGTATGGCTTTCTTTAATAGAGTTTGGAATCGGGTTTTTTCCATGCAATATAGAACTTTTAATGGTCAATGTCCTGTATATTCTTTGGCACCTGCTGCTTCTAACTCCTTCACTAGTTCCTTAATTGTGGTAGTAGGGTCAGTTGAACCCGTTTTTTCTTAAATTAGGTATAATATAGGATCATCATCTCATTATTAAAGCTCAGTGAGAGAAAGAGAAGCAGATGCACGGACGAATGACTGACAGTAAGAATGACCGTGTGCTTAAGCAGTTCTAAGCAACACGAGTGTTCTTGAAAGGAGCAGGAGGAAAAAGAGGAACCATGGCTAGGCACCTGAAAATTCCGATATCATAAACTATGAATCGGAATACAACTGACAGAACAGGTCTTTCTAAACTTTAAAAAACGTTCGAAGTTCGAAGAAAAATGGTTCGCAATCTGAAAAGTGTGAAGTTGCGGAAAAAAATAACGAGTTTTTCCTTCGAAAAGACAGACACTTACTGCTGTTATTTATTTGAATGTCGCATTATACACCAGATTATATCTTGGTAGCTCAGAAGGTCATGAGTTCAAATTCCAGCACGGCCGAGCTGCCAATGCTGGGCTTTTGAGCATGGCCCCTCAACCGTCGACAGCTCAGTTGTATAAATAAGATAATTGTAAGGGCGTCTTGCTATCCGGCTTCACTCAGCGCACAAATGAACGAGGCGGATCAAATGAGGCAGACAAACACGTGCGCTAATCATCGCTGCATGTAAAACACGCTCGTCCACACTCGAACACACCTGTTAACAGGCTTCACTGAATGTAAACTACATTTGCAGTTCATACACATGACCACTGTACTTCCCAGAGCAAAACACAGAACATGTGGCTCGAAGTAACATGAGGGGAAATAAAGGCTGCTCAGATACAGATGAACACAACAGTAATATATTCCAAATACACTAGACATATAGACTATAGACATAACGTTTGTCAACAACTAACCAGATATGTTTGCCTTTATTTTTTAACATCCCATTCCACATTAAGTTCCCATCTTCTGGGAAGATGTTCCACTAGGTTTTGGAGTGTGTTAGTGGAGATTTGTGATCATTCAGTCACAACGGTCTTAGTAAAGTCAGATACTGATGTATGTGAGGTAAGGAGGCCTGGGGTACAGGTTTGGGTCTCCTAGTTAAAGTGAAGAGAAAAGTTCGTTCTACTGCATCCAAAGGATATTTGTGCACCTCCAACTTTGTGGTAACAATTTGAGAGAGAAGCACATATGGCTGAAAATGTCACGTGTCCCAATATTTTTGCCCAGATACAGTAGTGTATGTGATTGGGTGTTGGGTTCATGAGGTCCTGTCAAGATGTATATGAAGATAGATATGAAGATAGATATGAAGTTAGATGGATGGGTTTTTTTTTTTTCCCCCTTGAGATCCTGAGGTATAATCTTGAATCATCTTGCCACTGTTAAAGTCCAGTGAATCAGACAGAGAAGCAGATGTTTGGACGGATGACTGACCGTGGGGATGAGTGTGTGTTTAAGTAGTTCTGAGCAACATGACTGTCTGCTGTTGCTGAAAGAAGAAGGAAGCAGAAAAAGCTACAGACAGAAAGAAAGAGAATAAAAAGGCAGAAAATCATGGCATCATCACCATCATCATTATCGCTCTGCCCGCTAGCTTTCCCAGCTGCTGTTCCTCCTCTCAACCTTTTTTTTTTTTATTGTATTTTATTTTTTATTCCACCCTCTATCGCTACATCTGCCTTCACCCCACCCTACCCTTTCTCCCTCTCCCCCCCTTTGCGCTTGTTTTCCTCCGTCCTCGTCTCCTCCACATTCTTTCTCTGACTCAGTGAAACAGGTCAAGTGTTACAAAATTCACCCTGCAGCTCGACCTGGCAAATTGAAGACTGGCTTTCTCTTATATAAACACACACACACACACACACACACACACACACACACACACACACACA